>JAQFYM010006016.1:0-12325 GCA_034694785.1 Agrenia bidenticulata
CATAAATTAGCTTAGAAGCTTGAAATTTTTTATCAACCTGGCTCGGGCTATATGAAGTTGCACCGTGTGAGTTTTAACATTTACGGTTGAGAGGGGGAAATTTCAGGCTTAACAAATTCAAAAGAATCGACGACAACAAATAATCAGTGAATAACAAGTCAATAAATACAAGGAGGAAAGAGTTATCATAAATCAAATTCATTATCAAATCAATTTGTTTTCATTGTACAGCACACACATGCACTTTATATTTGTATTGATTGCTTGTACTATTATTCAGATAAACCTGTCACCTGCATAGATCTATTTAAATGTACTCTGTCAATTACAGATTTAGTATAATTTGTTTCTATTCGTTATACAAATTCTAAATTTTCCAAAAAGTTTCAAAACTGAGAAAAATAGCGTTTGAATAAGTTGGTCAACACATATCTACATGGCTGATGATGCTGATGAACTTGACAAGTGTAATTGAACCCCATTTTTCTTGGTTTATTTGTAGGTTTCATTAAATATTTATATTTGAATAGTCTGAGTGTTTCAAATGCTACAGACGACAGAGGCAGTGACAAGGGCAATTGATCAACTTAACTTGGCAGTACTTTGGATTGATATGATAATTTGTGTGATAGCCTCTTTTATGCGTTTTAATTGTACTACTTAATACTAAATGAGGACGACAAGTAGTGTCAAAGGTTATCCCATAGAATTCCTCTTTACTCAGTCAGAGCAATTTTTGTGGAACTTAGGGGTGAGTTTGGAGTATTTTAAATCCATAATTAACATCCCATGCCTCTAGGTCGAAATTTGTTGGTAGGCTACATTGCATTGATACTACATGCCACTTAAATGAATCATGACCCTTTACAGTATAATTATGATACTAAACACAGTCAATTTCTAGCCGTTCATTTAATTCATAAAATTCATCCATCGACCATTTTTATCAAAACCGATGATTATAAACATTGTATAATGTACTACACATGGATAAAAGGTAATTGGT
This sequence comes from Agrenia bidenticulata, assembly GCA_034694785.1. Lineage (NCBI taxonomy): Eukaryota > Metazoa > Arthropoda > Collembola > Entomobryomorpha > Isotomidae > Agrenia > Agrenia bidenticulata. Next base: position 1,007 of record JAQFYM010006016.1, read on the forward strand.
ACGACTTGCTGGTACCTTCGGTATCATCCGTGGATCCAAAGGTTATAACCTCAACCTGTAAAATACAAATAAAAGCTTTTGAAAAATTTCTTCCGACGACAATTCTATCATAATCCTGACCTAAGATTGTCATCGCACTTACGCCAATTTTAATTAGATATTTAAACCTCATTCAAAATACACATCAAACTGATTTCTAAACTAATTTTAAAATACAAACAAGAAACCATATTAAAAATATCAGTACCCACCTCAAATTCCAAGGCCCATTCTTTCCCAGGCAGACAATCCTCATTTGAAGTGTATTGACAGCAGTCATAATGAAACCGACACTCCCCATTAGAATTGTCACTCGAAAGACTGTCTTCCAACTCAGGCATGACTTCCTTGACGAAGGCCGCATACTCTTTAGTCACATGAGTCTTCAGCTTGAAAAAGTCTCCCAAGAACTTCAAATACCAGAGGTCCACAAGTGTGTCCGATGCTGAAATTTTGATAACCATATTTTATCCAATCCTGCTAAGATAAGTCAACCTTACATGTAGTAAATCAAAACTTACAGTTAAAACGAAGTTCATACTGAAGAGTGGAGTCCGCTGCCAATTTATTTACTATCTCCTCCGTCTCAACCGTTCGAAACTTATCGACAAGATTCTCCCCAAGGACAGCCTTCTCTCCAATCATTGTTGACCCCTTGGATACTCCTTTGTCAGTTTTGTCCAATTTGATCCTGTGACCCATGAGGGTACTTTCAATGCAAGTTGCTGTGACAATCTGACCTTCGGATTTTGACAGAAGAGGAATTCGAAAGGGGATGCCGGTTTGAAGAACGATGATTTTCCCAGTGTCCTTTAAGGTCTTTACAAGATCTGAAGGGATTTCTTTGACATTTCCTTTGTACTCTATGTAAGCAAAGACCAGGTTGGGTACGATGAGTTGCCAAGAGTCACTTTTCTCGAGCTCAAAGAGGAAGTCACTCTCCAGCATCATTTCTAGTGATTCTGAAAGAAAAAAAGTTTGATTCAACATTTAAAAATACATTTTTTGAAATCTTTGCAAGACACTTTGACTGAAATGTAAAACACGATGATAACTCACCCCCACATGAAGTGAGAAAAAATACTCGATTTACTTCGACATCCATCATGATTTCTGGAGAGAAATCGTCGACAGCTATTTCCGGGACCATTTCGACGTTGTTGGAACCAGGACAATTTTAAACTGAAGACTTGTCGCTCCTTTTACCAGCGGGGACTGCACTTGATGTTACTATTGCTGCTGATAGTGTCAATTGAAAAATAAATTTTGGAATTTCAAATAAAGTCCTAACAAAGAAGAACGTGTATTTTTTTCAGTCTCGACAGTCTCGAGTGACAAAGTCCAAGGGTAACTTCGAAGTTCACAGTTTGAAGGCCTGAGGAGTTGTGACTGCTGGGATGTAGTTTATTTTAAAAGACCCTGCCGAGTCGGACCGGAATTATAACCTAGGCGTATATCGTGGCAGCTTCGAATTACCTATGCATAGTCCTCTTACGTATAGGGCACTGAAACCCAAGAGGGCTGTGTGATAAATATTAAAGACTAACCTATCGAACCTACAAGCTACCTGGCCTGTAATCCCTAACCCTTTCGAAAACCTGATAAATAATATGAATAATATCTATTATTTTTAGCCCCTTAAGCCTTTCTGAAATATCAGTAAGCCAATGAAATCCAGTCTGACCCTTTTCTTGGAAACCCTTATTCCATAGGGAAAAAAGGTATATAAACCTTGCCAATGCCAAATCAGTAAAGTAACTGTGTCACCTTTAGGTAGTTATCCTAGTTTACTTGTATTCACATGAGCATCTCATTTTTATTCCCTTTGAATCCCTTCTTAGATTTACAAAGTCCCTACTGAAATGCATACAGTTAAGTTAATTTTTAAATCCACCTTAGTAGTCCACGTCAGTGTCGATGCTAATACTGATGGCAGAGTTTGCAAAGTCAGACTCTTTATTGCTGAAACTCCAGCCCCATTCCAAGTTTATGTCCCCCACCCTGGTCCAGACTTTTCCCATCAACAAGGGCTCCAAGGGTCATTGTGACCCCCTCCTTGATCTTGATTTCATATCCAAACCCAACCTCGATCTCTGTATTGACCTTGCCCCTTAGAGCTGTGAAGGGGTTCAGCTTATAAGCCACCCCGATGCCCATCTTCGAAGGCGTTTTTTCCTCAGAGTTATAATTTATCTCAACCCCAGTCTCCATATTCTCCATCGTCTTATGATGTAACCCAACGCTGCAAGATTGAAAGTTGTCCATAGCTCCATGGATCGTAAAGTCTGAGCTAGTATATCCTAAAGATATGTTATTCTTGGTCACCTGACCCTCATTCGTGTCATAAGAGACCTGGTAGCCTGCAAGGAAATTTCTGTACCCTAGGACCAATGACCCATTAAGCGTAAGATTGGCTTCGTCTCCTCCTTCTACGCCGAGGTCCAAGGTCACCTTCTCATGGTTGTACTTTGCAATGAGTTTCCCGAGCCTGGCTTTAGATTCAAAATTGAAGTGACCTCCGACACCTAATGTGACCCCTGGGATGTGGTGCAATGGATAGAAGATATCGGAGGCGATGAGGCCGTCCGTGTTCCATTTGCTGGTGTAGCGTAGGCCGTATTTCTTGTAGCATTTTCTCGTTTCTAGTTCACAGAAGGAGGATCCATTTTCGAATGTGTGAGTGCCAGTGGTGTTCACGTCTCGCTCAGAGCAGGTCTTGCTTTTGGTACCTAGCTGGAGGGTGCCTAAGTAATAGCCTTGGGAGAAGAAGTCTCTGCATGTTTTACCCAGGTCGGAATAACTTGGCAGGGACATCTTGGATTGGATGAAATGGATTTTTTTAATGAGATGTATAGCCAAAAATTCACTCGTTTTGCTGAGTCTTCCACCCACACTTTGGGGTACTAAAATAGACTGATGACTTTGGATGAGATATTAGATCACTCTGTATTTTGATGCTATTACTGGCATAAGGAAGATTTAGAATGTGAAACATAAGGTTTTTTTCTTCAGATTATTGTTTAGTTTTAATTAGGTCTTCATTTGATACCCTTGACGACAAAACACTCAGTGGGAATGCCTTTCTTGCTTGAATAAATAGGATAATCGAAATGTCTTGACCCAAGATTAATGGACTAATTAATCTTGGTCTTGACCTTTATGACATAACTGGAATGCTAGAGGTTCGAAAATTCAATGTAAATAAAACAATTCCCATTCAAATAAATTTTTAAGTGTCCACTCTCAAAGGTAAAGTTAATTTAATTCAGAATCTAACAAATACTCATCACACTTATCAGTTATTAGTATGCATCTTTATAACACACTTGAATAAAAAAAAAAGACAAAAATGAGAGGAAGAATAAATACTACACTCGAAACTACACAATCAATCAACAACATATTTTGTAAAACATTCCATCGAGAAAATAAAAGAAAAAAAAATCAGACTTCTTGAATCAGTATCGTGGACAATATTATGAGCTAACCACGGGCTAATAAGAAATATAGTATAGGCCAATCGATCTGGGATAGCCAAGGTCAGCAGGTCAAGTCATTTCCCTACTCGGTAGCCATTTTCTCCCCCGCGACTTGCTGTTCTCCTTGAACGTCTCTAGCCCCCCCGGAAGGTCCAGTTACAGCCGAAGGTCGCCCAGTTTGGTTGATTGGAATGACCGTCTCTCTGTTATCGACGGGGAGTGGGGCCGGTTTGGCTGCAGTGATACTCAGGACTCCGTCAGATGACAAGTTGCAGGTGACATCGTCAGCCTTGGCCCACTCAGGGAGCATGTACCGACGAGTAAAATGTCGAGAAATGTAGCCATGGTCGTCCTGCTTCTCTTCATGCTTCCCTTCGATGACCACAAAGTTGTCCACTGTCTTAACTGTCACGTCTTCCGGGCTGAAGTGCTGAACATCCAGTTTCACCTGCAGCAATTTTACGAATAAATTTTAATTTAGTTTTAAGAGTGAGATTGGATTTTTTTTAACCGTCATGGATTTACATTTGAAGACTTACCAAGAACTTGTCCTTAGTATTGTCAACCTGGCTAATGCCGCTTTCTTGCTGAGAATGAAGTCGACGTGGGCGATGGTGGGCGAGGACGAAGGCAGCAGGGCCACCGCCAACAATAGCGGGTAGGAGCTGGTCGTCTAAAAGTCCACCTCCAAAGTGCTGGTCGAAAATTCGAAGGGGCTGCTCATAACTGTAGCCCCAAGGATCCCGACATTCCCGACTGTATCCAAAACGGTTGGACAGCATTCTCTAAAAAAAAATATATTTTAATTTCAAATTAGAATATGGATTTCGTATAAACGACTTTTTTCAAGCTCTCTGAAGAAAGAAATTGTGTACTTACGAGTTACTGTTGATAGGAATTTTCAAACTGAGTTTAAAAATGCTAAATTTGCAGGCAATTCAGAAATTTTTTGAACCGCTGAATTTTCAAGAAACTGTTTTTGAAATCGTATGGAAATGGAACACTAGTTTATATTCAGTGTACGATGCTTTTGCTCTTGTGAACAAAGTGTGGAGAGAGTAGCTCGGTCAATTTCAGACTGATGCCGAACTCGGGCACAGGCAACGTATTTATATGCTGAGAACCTCATACCCGAGTTTTCTGGAAAACTCCATCATGTTCTAAATTCCGAGGCGTAGAATTTCCCCTCTAAACCCTAACTACTATAAATGCACCTACATCCTACGCAGTACCAAAACAAAAACACGAAAGGAAACCTGTAGAATGGTTCAGAAACTTCTTCTTGTTTCTAGAACACTCGCTATGCTTCTGAAATACCCTAACCGATTCATACTCCTCGTGATCTCACTCACGTATACCAAAAATAATCCATTCTTACTCACGTACACAACCACAATGATATTATTTATAAATTACAGAACCTAACTGTCTTCGTTTTTTGGTTTAAATATTTTGGCTTTAATAAAAATTGAGAAAAGTGAAAGTGGAAATTGTTTTAATGTTATTTTAAAGGTATAGGAAGTTGCGTTAAGAATTGAAACAATTATTGTGAGCTGTGTTTCCAGGCACTGTTCCTTTTTGTAATTTAGGTAATTAAACTTGAGTCTAGAGGTTTTTAAATACCTTTTTAAGATAATAATTTGTAATTCCAGGGATTTTTCACCTATTTAGGATAAGTGCATGAATATCGACATGGAGGATTGGATATACTACTGCATCACCGTTCTAATAATGGATTTCCTAGATGTTTTAAAATTAAATCAGCCTCACAAATCAACTTTCCCCATCATGGTTATGGTCAACGGTTCAATCAAATCGTTCCACAATAAACCAATTACAGAAATTAAGATCCCCGGTCATTCATAATCGTCATTTAAATAAAATGTTCAAATCAAGTACTTTTATTATTCAATATTCAGCTTTATTTCCTTCAGAAATTAATTGTTCAAATAAAACAATAACACGTTGGTAATGGTAATCTGCATCTAAGCCATTGACACTCCTCCCCCAAGACCTCTGAGAACATTCCCACTATAATTTGTACTACCATGACTATTATCACTACTACAAATACCCGGGTCATAGTTCGGATTGTCATTAATGCCAAAGCCCTCACTAAACTCCTTAGTCCCTTGCCCTCTATTAGAGCCAACGCTTAGATCATCAGCCCCACCCCCTCTCCCAACTTCTAGAGAGTCCTCAATGCCATCCTGATCCTCCACAACCTGCAAAACTCTCATGAACCTCTGTATCTTATACCTCTGCACCACCGCCCTCACATACGGGACCACAACTGGGACGATTATAAAGACGATGAGAAACACCCCCGTGTAAATCCCGTCGACGGAGCTGTCCAAGCAGTCCTCTGCCACCGTGCCGGCCACATTGCCAAAAATAACAAAGATCCCCGACTCGCACCAGAGATACCAGAACAACCACAAAGGGTCCCCCACAGGGAAGAAGACTGTGGCTAAATATCCTAGGAACAACTGGCCTAGTGGTAACTTCTCGATAGGATGACTAGAAGAGACCCCAAGCTCGGGCTGTTCTCGGTACCGTTCCAGGTTACGCTTTCTCACCTTTAGCCCCGCAAAATAGTCCGTTAGGGTGAAGACGAGTCGGGGGAAGATTGTGAGAATCACTGCCACCATTGTCGACTCAAATAGAGACGAGTCTGGCTGGAGAAGGCAGCGACAGCCTATTACAAGGTAGGCTAATGCCATTGTTCTCGAACCTGTAAAATTCCAAATTAATTTAAATTAATTGCTGTGAATCCTAATTGAGTGAATCGACCCATCAGGTTTGTACTGTGTTTAATAAACAGGTATAAAACCTAGGCTTGAGAACATCCGAAGTCCCATGAAGATTCGTGATAAGGGGATGTAGGCCGCTTTGTTTGGAGAGGAGCCTTCGGGAGTGTCGGATTTTGAAGGGAGGTTGGCATTTGTCATCACCGTTATGGAAATCAAAATACTCGTAAGGGTGAACAGAGCTGCAGGAGTTTAGAATATTTTTTAAGGGCTAGAATTTGGAATGTAAATATTGTGTAAACACACCTTTTTCCCAACTAGTTTGATGGAAATTTTCCAGCAATATCACAAGCTGTAAAGTGGCTTGAGGGGCGGCTTGAAAGAAGCTCTGGACTCTTGATAAGCTTAGTAAAAACTCGTTGAGTTTAAAATACTGTTGGGATACCATAGGATCCTTAATTGCTTTCCAAGCCGTCATTGTGCTTGAATAAGAACTACAACACAAATTTAAAAATCAAATTATGAATCAAATTCTCGGATTTCTTGGATTAAAAAAAAACATTACACAATCAGCGTCGCAGCCGGAGGAAATGAACTGACTAGAATCCTCACTCGTTTACCCCTTCGAAAAAGTCTATCCAAGTGGCCCTGCCTTAAAAAATTATGTTAATTATATAATTAAATTTATAGTCAATCATCCATCAGATCTACTGAAAACTCAAGTAGCTATAACTAATTCAATACTCACTGAAGAACACCAAACTGGTACAAAAGGCCGATGCCACCACTGGAAATGAAAGCCATCGTCAGCCCCGACGCCCACTTCTGGTCATTTTGATAATGCCACACAACTAATACTAAATCCATGACCAACTCTCCGCAATTAGTTAGAAAGGATATGAGGGAAAACACCAAGTCCACTCTCGTCACTTGAATCGACGGGATTGGGAAAAGGTTCTCATCCGATATGGCCCCACTTAAATCACCCCCACCACCAGTTAACCCGCCCTTAACTGTGTTACTGTAACCAGGACCAGGACCACCCCCTTCAGCTGGTCTGTCCAATTCCCGGGCACTATAATCATCGCCGTCATCATCATATATGCCACAGTCACTACTGGCCTCAACATCTGAAGAGGACTCTTCTGAAAAATCGCTATCGTTTCCGTAAACATCCCCATAACTATTTGCTAAGGGTGAGGGCGCTTCCTTATTGGGGTTTGATGACCCTGCAATAGACGAGGTGTCCTCGGTGCCCTCACTACTGACTTGATGCCTTAGTTGTTTTTCATTCAGGGCTTCATAGGACACTTTCTTGGGGATTTTCTTTCGAAACTTTTTATGGGTACTGAGGATGGAGCGGGTGGGGAGATCTTTTCTTTGGAAGTGAGTGATCTCTTCCAGTTGAATTGCAGTATTGAATTTCATTTCCGAATCCATTGTATTTCCTCATGTGTTTTCTTTTTTCAAAAATGTGTTGTTCTTATAAAATTATTTTTAAATGGATTTACATCATGTGAACTTGGGAAACTTGCAGAAGTCCTTGAGATTTTAAAGAAGCAACTTCACAATTAATAATGAGGCTAGAAGGTACATAGCTTGTCTCAATCTCAATTGTGTAGGAACTATTTAATTTGCTTAAATTTTATAGCTCGTTTACAACTCACGAGATACTTCTTGTCTTGTGCCTTCGTCCCGTGAGGATTGGCTTTTTATGGCAGTTATATGTGAGTTATACGAGGTTTCATTATCTTCACCGTTTACTATTATAGCATTAGGTATTTATTGAGGATTACGCTTTTTAAATCCCTGAGATGATACATCTGTTCCTTGGAGCATTTCCCTTGAAGCTGGGTTAATGTTTTTACAAATACCCACACCCCTGTTCAACAATTTTCATTTCTTCTTCATCTGGCAAAACAGGAACTTTTAACGGCTTTACTTTCAAATTCCAAGCATTCGAAACACTAACTATTCACTTCCAATAAAATCACTTTTCTGTTCTTCCGACCTTCAGGACTTTTTAAAGGATTTTTTCAAAATTATGATTATAAGATTCTAAGCGTTCGAAAGCCCAACCACTCCAATTTCCTGCACTTCCGAACTTGATACACTTTCTGAACAATTCCAATTTGGAATTTCCAATCCATCCCACAAAACCTTCCTAATCACAACCGTTCCCAAAAGGCCCAAGGCACGTCTATGTCCGTTCCACCGTTCCGTGCTGCAAAATAATTTACAAACATGATCAAAAACCTAATTAAGTCCACCATCACCAATTACCACCCATCCTATTCACTCTCAGTTCATGCATCGCAATTACAACTCCTCAAGCTAAATTAAAATTCATACAAATGCCAAGAGTAAACGAGGCTAATGCCAAGCTAAAAATTCAATCTTTGTCCTCTCCCCCAAGTATATTATAATTTTAATTACAACCTTAATTCTAATACCTATGAAACGAATCTTTGAAAATATTACATACCTCCTAACTCTTGCTTCAAGGGAGACGTACGTACATGACCCGACTCTCTACACATTCATACTAACCAAATTACCATAATATTATCACAGATAATATAAAAAACAGGACGGGCTTACACGGATTCTCATAGATAGAGGATGGGGATAATACGCTGATAATACTACAAAGCCCTCTGAACACCTTATTTACTGCACTTTAAAAGCTGACGGATGAGGTGTGTAGCAGTATTAAATACTTGTACTTAGATAATATCCGCATTTTCCTCCTTATTTGGCCAATGCACACATCATTTCCCAGAGGGGATCATCTATAAGCTCAAAGCTAGGCATATCCTACTCTCATTCCCACAGTTAAGGTGTGGGTATGTATTAAAATTAAATTATAACCTCATAATGCACATCAACGATCAACATATCTCTATGGATCATTCATAGCTCTCTTTTTTTCCCCACCGGACATGATTGATACAAGAGATACAGGGAGGCAGGGGTGGATTAGTGGATTAATAAAAACGACTAGGGACTACTTTGCAATTTGGATCAGATGCTTTAGCTAAGGATTTTTATGCGTAATCATCGTCCCTAGGACCGTTGGTCGGAATTCATTACATGACTCTCCCTCTTTGCCACAAGTCTAGCAGTGATGCAAATCATTTTAAAATGCATTCATAATTTACATATAATTGTACTACATATAATGCCTAATACAATTCGATTTTATATTTATCACATACATTTAGAAAAAAAGTCAAAGGTTTAACGAAATCCTTTAACTTTTAAGGAATGGTGAGGACAGGGTACACGAGCGAAGGCAAACTGTTAAATCTTTTTACCTTGGCAAATCTCTCTTGTGATAATAGCCAGTGTCAATATTTATTGGGATTAAATAACTGGAGGTAATATCTCATGTTAATACAGCACATGACTTGAACGTGTTTTTTCAGGATGGATGTGTTCTGCTAATTTTATATTGATTGAAAAGGAGTGCCGGGTGGAACGTTTACAAGATTAAGTTGTTTTTCTACCATATCCTGGTTTGCATATACTATGGACGATGGACAGAGTAACTCACTTTCTGAAAATAATATTCGTCTTCCTTTTTTCCGGGACCAAATGGTAGGACAGATTTTTAAAAGGCAACGTGGAATTCAAGGACGAAGAAACGCTATTAAATCCATCAGAACAGTTTTTAATCCGTAGTACATGTTCATATTTATAAAGAAATACAGGTAAGAGCCTTTCAAGTCCAAGATTATAGGTAATAACATAAGAGACATTTTATACTGCAGAGTGAGTCAAGACCTTTTCTGCATGAAGATCCAGTCACTTTCGGCAGCCGAAGCCTTCGTCACATCTTCATCGACCTTATCGTAGGTAAATGTTGACGAATTATACAAGCAGTCTTGGATCGAAGAACTCATTTCATTGAAAGTATAATATAAAGGTATTTCGCTTCCCTCAAATATTAACATCTATCAATTACCATCTTACTGTATTTTAGCTATTTACACATGGTCAAGTGAACTAGAAATAAGAGCATTTTTTTTTCGTCACAAAATCCGTCAAATATTATTAGTTTTACAGATTTAGTTTGTGTCATTATAAACTAGAATCTCTGACAGTAAACACCGAGTTGCAATAGTCGAAACAAAGACAAACATTTTAAAAGTATAACAATCAATATCAAATTTTTCTCCCAAGTCGAGAAGGTGCACCAACTTTTATATTGAATTCTTTTCGCAGGGAGGGATCCACTTCGTGTCTAGACCTAACCAGCATCCGTAGCAATTCTTTGAAGTGGATGCATTTAGTTACGTTATAGTTCTATTTAGTTCTAAGGTAGCAAGTTATGGGCTATGTCATAGTATAATTAAGATATTAATGTTTGTGACAAGATTCAGTAAGGCTGCCTAAAAAAATATTACTAAAAGCATTTAGGAACACGTTTGCGAAATCTTAAACACTAACCGGGTTCTCTCTAAGCATATCTGCCAGAAAATTTGTAAGAGACAGATTGCTCAAAGTTGCATTTTATATTGCTGATATTTAAAATTTCGGATCGATTCAGCTTGTAGCAACGGGGCTTGCGCTTAGTAGGTACTAGGTAATATAAAGGGGAATTTTTTTCGAAATCAAATCCAGTGTACCCTGATTAAAGATGCACATGCTCTTGTAAAGTTAGATCACCAAAAGCCATGTTGCATTCATTAACAAAGTACAGAATTATAATTGTCTTAATCTAGACGTAGTCAGTAAAATCCTCCACAAAAAGTCGCTTAAGTGGCCCTGCGGATGGGAGAGAATCGCCAGACAATTCTTCTGAGCTAGACAATCCACTATCAGGGAAAAGGCGTGACTTTATACGCTTGATATGCCTCAGACGCTCCAACCAGTTAGAAGCATACGGATCCGCTCTCTCTGTTTGTATCTTTTGAAATATTACAGATGCCAACTGTACATAAAGTAAATAAAAACGATTAATACAAGGATTAAAACTCACAGGTGCAACTTCATATAGCCCGAGCCAGGTTTATTAAAAATTTCAAGCTTCTAAGCCAATTTATGAA
>JAQFYM010006017.1:0-12323 GCA_034694785.1 Agrenia bidenticulata
TGAATTCTCTATAGTGAAAATTTTCGAACATGAAAAAAATAAAAAAATAAAATCTCTATACTGATTATTCACTATAGGAAAATCCATATAGAGAAAAAAACCGGTCATGGCCTAAATAAAGATGATTTTTTTCTTAAAAAAGTATAAAAATATAAAAGAAAGTTTTTAGTTTTAATTTACTGTTTTTCCACAGTCGATTAGTCAGAAAACACTTTAATAATCGTAAAATTATGCTTTAAAATAATTTAGATGGAAAAAAAAAAACCAAAATGTTTATTACAACCAGTAAAAAAAAAATATTTTACACTAATGTCTTTTTATTTAGACTAAATTATAGAATTATTTACAATCATAGTATTTGCAAGGTTTATAATTTAATTGTCCTAAAAAGTAGTTATCAAGGTAGGATAAAATTTGATATAGGTAATTAGATGTAAAATACATCCTCAAGAATGTGTTATCGTAAGTTTTGTATTTACGGAAAAAAAAACTTAAATTAATTAAGGGCAAATCATCTGATACAGAGACTGAACGTAGGAATTTTTTTTTAAAACAACAATTTTTTATTAAACCTTACTTTTGTTGATTCACAAGAATATTTTTTTTAATTATGTTTTCAAATTTATAACTTGCAAAATCATTTCTCCTGCCTTTTAAGAAAGTATTGACAAAAACTCTTTTAAAAGTAGTATGAGTTATTCAAATGCGCATTCTTTTTTTCTTTATAATTTTTCTCTTCAAGTCATACTGATATAATATTTTAGAAAAATTTTGGATTTCAAGACTATCTTATAAGGATTTTAAAACTGTAATGTCAGATTTATTACGTCTTTGCTGTGCAACTTCTGCATTTACAAAGTCTAGTATATGTCTAGCATATTTGTTTTTGTGTCCGCCTTAAATTTTCGTTTCAAGTTTGTTTCAATTATTTTTTTATTTAGCTGCGCTACTTCTATATTATGCAGAAATAAGTCAACATATAACAGTATACATGTGTAGAAATTTAGGGTTATACTTTGTTAAAGATAAAAAATCATTTATATGATACATGGCATTTTTATTGTGTATCCACACTTTAAATTAAATTATGTCCTGATCTAATGGCATAAAAAGGTGTTTGGTTGTTGATATGCTACAATTCTATTGTAATATTTTCCGTTTGGCTAATTTGTCTTGATACTACGTTATAATATAGTAAAAGTTTGCCAGTGGGTCTAAGATGCATTCATATTCCATTTTCAAAACTGCTTTAAAATAGGTTTAGTGTACAATGAATTATTTACTTATGGTAATCACATAATAGTGATTCTATTTATGTTTTTCTAAAACTATGGCGCGTTGCAGCCTTTCAAAAAACACTTAACCTATATTCCACACCACACATATTTACGCTTAAAATACGGGTATGTTATGTTTTTGCTTCATCTGACCTCGCAAAATTGCTTGTGCGTAAAATTAATTTTTTTTCAAGAATGATCTGTTAAGTAGACCAGTATTATTCTTAGTAATTTTACTTTATAAATAATGTTCCCATTAATATATTGTATATTTCTTTCATTATTTCACCAGCAATATTTTCAGCTGAACCTGCTTCCAAATACAGTTTTGCTATTTAAATCCATTTTATAAAAAGAATTGCTAACCAATCCTGTGCTTGACTACATCGCTACTGTAATCTCCGCTTGCGGATGTATTAGCTTCTGTTTCTAGTAAGGTCCATAGTACAACATGCACTCTTTACAAAATATAAATTAAGAAATTTTATACTATGCATATCAATGCTTTCAAATTTATCAAATTTATAATTTAATAAATATAAATATTAATTTGTGTTTTAGTACCTTGCAATCATTTAAATCCTATGTAGAGTATATCTTCCCCATTGGAATATTGTTTTTATGAATAAGCCTCTTCTTTGCTGTAATAATTAAAATTCAACCTTCTTTTATAATATTAAACTAGTTCTCTTTTGTATGACAGAATTATCGTGTTTTCCAGAGTCTGTTCAATAATCGTGTGCATTTGTTATATTTACTTAATTTGGTTTTTTTCTGATATACAACTATTTTTAAAGGTTATGGATGACAATGATAATCTAATCTAATTTTATTTATAATTTCAAATTGAAAAATAGACATTTACCCTCATGGATGTTTACACTGCAGTCTAGAATTGACAAATTTTGTTTTGGTTTAGTGCCTGTTACAAGGGTAGCTTACTTTAGCAATTTTGCTAGTTTCTTTTATATAGCGATTGTTTTATTTTTCCATAAATATTTTTCAGGGTTTGTTAATTTTTATATAAATAACTAAACAGATCATAAACTTTAAAAACTACAACATAATAAACAATTTAAAATAGTTTTACAATAAATACGAAGTTTTTTTGATAATATTAGTATATTTTAAAAAGCATTAAAGTTTTTTGCTGCGAAACGGCATACAGTTTGCCATTTAGAGTACAGTTTTTTTTCTTGTAAAGAAAATATAAAAAAGATAATGTCTGATATATCAAGATAAACTGTATGTGCATTTATTAAAAAACATGGTCAACTTTAAAGCATCTTTGTAAAGATTAGGGCAAATAGAAACAAAAAAATACCGTAGCTACGAAAAAAAAGAGGCTGCAATTTTTTGTCAAATAAATATGAAAATTATACATTTAACTGACATAAAATAAAATATAAAAAATTTTACTCTAGTCTCAATTTTTGCAAAATGGTTCCTTTATTTAGACCCCCTTAAACTCAGGGGGCAATTTTTTTTTGTAAAGATGGACTGCAGCCCCCTAAATATTGCACAGATATCCTCATATTATACACAGTCTAAGGCAGGGGACAAAATTGCTGGCAATTTTGGTCATTTAATTGTTTTTGCCCAAAAATGGCCAAAAACCATGCAGTTGAACATCAGAATAGAAAACAAAAATGGATTAAAGTCAGAAGTAATTGAGGTATAAAGATTAAAGTATAAAAATTTCACTTTTTACGGGATATCTCAAAGCACGATTCTATTGACTGCACTAGCAATTTAGAAAATGAGTCATTTTGGTTTAACCATGCAACCGAAATATCAATCGCTTGTAGATAAAGCAATTAAATTACTTTTACTTTGTGTTTTGCCTTGTGTTGAGAATTAGGTTTTCTCGATAATGAACCACGATAAGTCTGAAACAGGAATTCGATAAAAACATCTGAAAGATATACTGCAAATAAAAATCAATCGATTTAGCAAAATTTAAATGAATTATCCTCTCATTTAATAAATCATAGTTTTTCATTTATTCTTTTCACTCATATTTTAATTGGCCAATTCTATCTTTCTTTGAATATGGGGTCAGAAAGTTGCCCAAAAAATGCTTTCCTGATCTAAGGATTTATACATGCAGTGTAAGAAAGAAAGAGGGCTTTAGAACATACCAAACGGCGGTATTGATACACTTTGGGCCCCTGCAGTATGTTCTGAGCCCCCTCTAGCTTAGGGCGAGAAAATAAATTGAAAAATAAAAATATATGGTAAAAGACCAGTTAAGCCCCCCTTAAATTGGGGCAGACAAAAAAATTTTCCGACTGAAGTGGCCAAAATAGTTAAATGGGGATACGATCATAGACTTAAACATAATAAAAAATAGTTGTTTTTATATAAAGAATACCCCTAAACCTAACCTTAACCCTAACCCTAACCATCTCCAACCTTCAAACTTTCCTTTCAGAATTGTTGCTTAGCAGTGATCTGTTATGACAAGAGTCTAAGGTTAGGGGATAGGGGTGCGGTTAGGGTTAGGGGTAGGGTCAGTTAATATTAATATTTGTACTTTATGTATTTTTTCGTGATGTTTTCGCAGTTTTAATCCGCCTTCCCTTCATACGGGCTTAATTTTTTAACCCAATTTAAGGGGGGCTTAACTGGTCTTTTACCATATATTCATATTTTTCAATTTATTTTTTTCGCCCTGAGCTAGAGGGGGCTCAAGACCTACTGTAGGGGCTCAAAGTGTATCAATACAGTAAACGGCTTCTTTTTTTAATTTACCACTTAAATAAAGATTTAATAAAAAATTATTATTCATTTTAAAGTATTAGAAAAGCCCTGTATAAACACACTATATATCATGCAAATGCAGATGAGTATTTTTTTTATTCTATGTATAAATAACAAATTCTTGTTTATTTTTGTATATTTAATCTTTTTTTTTGTATAAATATTTTTTTTCAAAGTAATTTCCAAACAACAACAAGGTACATGGTCTTTTCTTTTTTTTTCTTTTCAAAAAAAAAGCTCTAAAAAGTAATACTATATTGTAATATATACGAAAAATAGTACGGTAAAAAGTGCCACTTTAATAAAACACTTTCAAATTATAAAACTACTGAGCTAAAAATTCCATTTCCGTATAATTCTTAGCAAAATTCTATAAAAAAACTACAAAGTTGGTAGATTAAATTTTATCCCGGTATAAATAATACAAATATTTGTCGTATATAAAATCTAATACTTTTTGAAATAAAAAATTTATACCCCCAAATAAATTTTTTAACGTCGTTTTAAGTACCCTTTACTATAAGAACAGACGAAAATAGCGATACAAGGCAATCATATACCTTTTAAAATGACCGCATAAAAAATATTACTAACATCGCATTTACAAATAGGTTTTAATCATAATATAAATTTTAAATGGTTTTCAAAGCTCATTTAAAATGTATAGTTCGAGTAAATGCGGCAAATTTGTTACTTACAATGAACAAAATTGCAATACTGCACTGCAGATTACAAAAAAAAGTCTGTTTTATAATCTTCTTTTTATTCTCTATTTGAAACCAAATACCTAACATTTTTATACGCTTGGGCTGTGTTAAAAAATATCTGTAGGTGCATCAAAAAGGCATATAATAATTTCTATTTGTACTGCAAGAGCTTGTTATATGTTACTGATGGTTTATCAGGCAAAAAATTATGGCCAATACTTTGTTTGAATAAAACCTGCTGTATCTAAAATTTAAAATCAAAAATTTTATACAAAATAGTTAAACATGTTTAACATAGTCAAAAAGTAAAAAAAAAAAATAAAAATAAAAATCTACTACAATTCTTTAATTTTTCTATAAGCTTATATCGCGGAATTTTTTAAATATATTTCACTTAGCTTATAAGTAATCTTTTAATAACTAACTAAAACAGCTATAATGGCAGTCAAAAATTACAAAACTTTAATAGAATATTTTCATAAAAGAATAACATAAGAAAATCTCCTATTTATTACTAGTAAATATGCTATAAATTTATAATTCTAAAGTAACGAATTCAAAAAAAAATGTGTAATACATTTATTTTTAATAAAGTCGGCCAATAAGCCTTACACCTATAGGCATTTCTTTTAAAAAATTATAAATCGAAAAAATGAACCCAAATATAAAAAGATCTTTTTTGGCTGAATATTTTTTTTTTATGCTCGAAACGCCTTTTTTGTATTTTTTCTCATACAAAATATTGCATTGACTTTTAAAACTTTTGCTTAATGTATTGAGATACTTTAGATTTTAAGAACATAGACGCATAATGCAGATCAAATCGTGCAGATTTCAGGTAATCTATTAGCGCGAAAAGAATTACTTTTTTTAAGGCAACAAAAAAAGGGATCCTCCATATCAGCCGTTCCCAAACTGTGGTACGTGTACCCCCAGGAGGTACGCGAACAATTTTTGGGGGTACGCCGCGTTTAAAAAAAATGTGTGTTTTATCAACGATGATTTTTAAAAAAACAACGTATAATGTTTTCACATGTTTTTTATGTAATTTATTGTACAAAATCGTACGTAAATGTATCAATTTTATTGCAAATTTTTGAAATAAGTTTACTTGACAATCAAATATAGAAATATATAGACTTATAGAGCAGTAAAAGTCTGACAGGTTTTTGAAAATTTATTATTTGGACTTAACTGTGTAATAAACAAAAATATATACAGATTTCAGGGTCTTTTCTCGGGTATAAATTAAGCTTTTCCGTTAAAAAAAAGACTACATTATATCTCTCAGACAAAGAACATCTATTTAAATTTTTGAGATTTAGGGCATGTCCATTTTTTACCTATGGGTATTTTTACCCATAGGTAAAAAATCAAGTTATTTATACCCATGGGTAACGATTTTTTTATGTTCCATTTTTACCTATAGGTAAAATCAGAACCCAGAAAAAAAAATTATTTGCTTACAAAATTATATTTTTATCCAACAATAAAATATATTTTAAACTACGAAGCATTTGTTTTCCCACACTATTTGACAAAAAAAATGTTAAAAGGCGTATTTCGTAGTAAAAAATACATCTGTAAAGAAAAAACCTAAGATAAACAAAGAATGCTGCTTAATATATAACTTACTATGATGGCGTCTGTTTTGTTGTTTTATACATCTCTTTTTCCTATTATTTTTGTCAGACCCCTATTATGTCATTTAAAACGAACGCAGTAAATAGTATGGAAGAAAACGAAAACGAAGATATATATGTTATTTTGCGACAAAAAGCATTATTAATAGTAATCGCTTTTCTATCAAAGCGGAAAAATATTTTTTTTTAGTGTTGGTTTTTCAGAATTGATGATTTTGATGATTTACAATTTCAAACCAATCTTAGATTAACCAAAAGTGCATTTACATTTGTTTTATGTAGAATTTACTCATTGGAAAATAGAAGGATTTCGCAGCGGGAAGAATTAGAAATTTTACTTACTCAATATTTTGTGACCCGTATAATAACATAACGGGATGTTTCAGATAAATTTGTAATTTCTACTACAACTTGCTATAGAATAAAAAAAAGGTTGTATTGTTGTTTGATAGTATTATAAAGCAAGATGTTTAAAACCCCCACATGAAAACAGAAATGAATTCATTATCGCAAGGATTTCTTTGAATTTCTGGTCTAAATGGCACATTACTAGCCATATATGATACGCATGTACCAATTACAGCCCCAAAGGTGCATGCTATAAGGTATGTCAATAGAAAAGGAGTCCATACTTTTAATTATCTATTTGCTGTTGATTTTGAACTAAAACTCAGATATGTTTATGGTGCATTAGCAGGTGCAAGTCATGATGCGTATGTTTTCGACGACCTAGACTGTTAAATTATGTTCAAAACATGATCCCTACCCCTTTTATCATTATTGGTGATGCTACATACCCACAACTACCTGCTTTAAAACGACCATAGCAGGGTATGCTAACACAGGAACAAAGTGAATATAATTATATTTTATCTAGCCAGAGAAAAGTAGTTGAGCGTTTTTTTGGATTATTAACCCTTTAGCGCCCAAGGATCCATTTTTTTGGACTCCGAAAATTGTAAAATGCCCAAGAATCCAAAAAAATGGATCGTAAAAAAAGTAATAATAAGACAGCAATAGGAAATATACATAGTTTCAAACATTACCTAATGTACTTTTAAACAATATTACTAGCAATAATTGTTTCCATTGAGTTCTATTTTATATGCAAAATCGTTACCAGGGCAATTATGCAACGAGAATATGTATATACTGTGACATAATAACTTTTTAAATAAGCAAGAAAAAAGGGCAAATAATACATATTAAATTTTAAAGATGCAATCAAACATGTTTTTGTCCTTATGTTGGTTTATTATTAAATATAAATCTACTAATACTTGGTAATAATCTAATGCTAATAGTGTTTATGTCCATTATAATTGCTGAAAATGTGCTGAACATGTTTATTATCTTATTATATTTTATTTTGCTGATTCTTTTGTCTTTATCTCTCTCTCTTGGTGTTTGCCTTGTTTAATGAATATAAAGATACTATTACTGGATTACCTTTTGTATGAGGGAATAAAATGAAATCATCATATATTTATGAAACATATTGGACTGCTATCATGTTCATTTTAAATGATACTGTATGGTTATCTTATTATCATTGACATATATTCCAGATTTTTGGGCATTTATGAGGGCATGAAAAATATTGCTGGGCGCGAAAGGGTTAAAGGGAAGAAATAAACGCTTTAGAATGTTAGCAAAAAATAAGGGATAATATTACTTACACACAACTGTTACTATTTGCATGTTGTGTCCGGTATTTGATAATTGAGAATAATACGCAAGAAGCTTTTCAATATGCCGTTCGAGGGTAAAAAAAACATAACCTTAAAATCGTACTGTTTTGTATTGAGTTTAATTATTATTCTTAAAATTCGTTAAGCAGTCTTTAAAATTCATCATCATATTTTTTAATGCGCTTATTTCAATTTTGATATCATCCTTTTCTTTGTTCATATAAGATTCCCCTGTAACAAAATTATTTTCATTTTTGCATTGTTTATAGCTTGATTTTTCTGAGATGAAATGTTATACCTCTTTGCATATAGTATATTCGTTTATTTTAAATTCATTCACCAAATTACACAGAATATCTTTTTGGTCATTTTTCTTCATTTTTTGTACCACCTGACTCTCTTTTATTTTATCCCTTACCACATTTTCAACTATTATCGAGGACTCGGTTTCAACTTCTACTGCTGGAACAACAATGGGGTTCGCCTTAAGATGTTCCTTATTTTATTTTAATATAGCTACTTTATTTGACCTTCTCTACTTTTTCTTGCACACAGATCATGTTTTTTAAACTCCTTGCACAAATATTATATTTATCTTTTACTTGCAGATCAGATAAAGTGCTATCAATTTTTGTTGCACCGAGCTGCCAAGTATCTGTTATTTTTCGGCTATCAGTTTAATTGCTTAACAAACATTTTTCGGACTTCATAGTTATCTTTTTTACTTACAAGCGCTCTTATGAGCGCTCATCGTTCCAATCAGGTTTTATGATGGAAAAGAAAGAATATATAAAATATATAGGGAAAGTTAAATGGTTGCAATTTCTATAAAGTTAGTGCAAAAGACAAGAAAAATATTTCTAGTTAAACTAGTAAGATATAGTAGCTATCTCTAATTATATTGACTTATTAGCATATATCCCTGCTGTGCAGTAATTTTTTTATATAATAAATAGTTTAAGAGGATTATTATTATTTTCATAAAATAATATTGTTTTGATAAAAAACTAGAGACACTCCTATTATTTACCCTTATAGCTGTTTTTTTTTTTTGTTTGCAGCAAAAAGAAGATTTATTTAAAGCGATAATAAAATACTATATCTTCTATCATAGTTGAAAATATATGACGCTATCCGTTGACTAGTTTTTTTTATCGCTCTTTGTAAGTTCATTTCAAAGATTTTAGTGTTAGTATTGTTATCTCGTTCCGTGTAAAAGGATGAAATGTTATCAAGTATATTTTAATTACTCTTATATGTGTAATTCTAGGTACTCAGAAAGAAATCATACATTTATACATAAACCAAATATTTATCTTTTTATTGTATATCTGTCTTTTACTATTTACTATTTTGTTCATTATTTTTTATGTTCAATTCTTCCCAGTGCTGATTTTTTTAGCCATGGAGAAAAATCTCCATGGGTCGTCAAAAAGGAGAAAATTCCCCATGGCTAAAGTCGCCATAGGTAAAAATTTTGGAAAAGCTTTTCTGTACTCATAGGTAAATTTACCTATGGGTATTTTTTAGACCCTTTGTTAGGCAAAAAATCACCATAGGTAAAAAAATGGAACATGCCCTTAATTATATTATGCTGATAACGGCTAAATTTTTTTAATATAAAGCATTTAAATACAATTTAAAAAACTTTGCGAACATATTTTATAACAAAACGAATCAAAAGAAAAAAAAGAATCATGCAACCATATCTAACAATATCTGTAAAAAAATCAAAAGAAAATTTAAATATTGTACACACGCAAAGATTGACATCAAAAAGAAAAAAAGACAGATAGCAACACAAAATTTTTACTAAATATTATTTGCGATAAGGTGTTTTCTTAAATAAAAAAATTATTTTTTAATTAAAAAGTTTATAGGGTAAATTAAAAAGCTTTAATTAATTATTTCACCGCATATTAATGTATATTTATAAAAGCGTTACAGGGCTCTAGGAAAATAAACAAGAAGCAATTCTTTTTATATGCACCATTATAAAAGTAAACTAATTTTAGGAAAGAACTGCATTTGAAAAGCAAAAATCTATTTTTGTTACTGGTTGGAATTATGCGTGTTACCACGGGCAGCATTTTTTTAAGTGGAAAAGACATGTTTGAACAAGTGATACGTATTTTAATTTGTTACTTTTATAAATAGATGTTCTATTAGGTTCTGATTAAATACTTAACATGTGAAAAAATTTTTATAATTGGGTTATCTCTATTCATTTCTTTATAATTTTGTTTCAAAATTGCTTCCTTATTTATTTAATAGTTAAAATGCAGAAACAAGCTTTGATATGCAGTTTAACGGACGCAAATTGTACATCTAGGCAAAACCTTCAAAAAGCGTCCTTCATATTTGCCAAAAAACTCTTTTTGCGCATAAAACAGCACATATAAGTTTAATTATCATTGGGGTGTATTTGAGGGGTGCATTGCAACTCAACTTTGCTTATATCAATTTTATTAAATCATATTAAAATACGACAATTAATCGCTTGAAAGATGATATCACATTAGTATTGTTGCTTGTTTTTACGCTTTTCTATACATTTTTATGTTAAGCAGTAGACAATGCGCTTAATTTAACAAAAGCTTAATTTAACAAAATTTTTTTTTTAAAAAATTAACTGTAATAAAAACATGTTTTATAAAAGTTACCTATTGTTTTGTTAGTTCAAATACTACAAAAAGGTTACTAAATAAAATGCATATAAAAACGATAGAAATTATAGTAATGCTTACAGCAAAAATCTTTAAATTTGATTTGATAGTTATATAAATTCTATGCAGTAAACAAAAATTAAAAATTAGAGATAAACGGATTTAATGTCACATTTGTAAAAATGCTGCAAAATGCTGTAATACAATATGTATTCCATATTAAAATTAACTACTAAAAAAACCTTTATAGAAATATTCTACCATTGTGAATTAAGTTTACAAACATTTAAAACTTTTTATAGGTATATGTAAACGTCTTTATTTTTTTTGGAATATGAGTTTAAGCTTAAAGTGTTCGGACCTTGTATTTTTATTTATTTTCATTTTTGAGAATAGTTATTTACAAACCCTTTTTTTTGTGTTTGACCGTATTTTTGGCAATACTTATTGCTGAAATTTTTTTCTAACTCACGAACAAATCGGTTTTTTAATTGAAATGTTTACATAGAAAAAATAAGCGTGCATAAACAGTTTTTGCTTCATTAGACATTTTTAACACTCTGGCCCGTAAAATAAACACAAAAAATCGTAAAGCACATATCTAGCTTCTATTAAATGCTGGACTTTAGGCAAAATTTTTTACTATAGTATGTATTTCTAAAAAATATAAAAAGTTATTTTTTAGATTTTATGTACTTATACTTTTTTATAGACAAAAAAAATGCAAACACTAGTGATTTATATGGATAAAAATATATACCCGCACATCAGCATATTTTTTGACGTCTATCGTTTGATTTTTTTTACCCTTTTTTACAAAAGATGGATAAATGGATTAGCACTATATCAGATAACACCACAGTAGATGATGAACAAACCCGAGGACATTTCGATTCTAATTTGAAGGGTTACAAACGCAAAAAACAACAAGAAATAAAAAGTTCAATTAAGAAAATATGATATTAAGTACTTAAAGCTAGGTTTCCTTTAGAATGAAGACATCAACAACCCAAACCCTAAATGCGTAGTTTTTCTTGAAAATTTATTAAACCATTCATTGAAACCATCACTTCTACAAAAACATCTAATAGCAAAGTATACTCAACATATGAATAAAACCTTAAATTTTTTAGCCGATTGAAAAATGAAACCCAAATTTTTCATAACTTATCGAGCCATACTTTTTTTAGATAGTCAGAAGCTTTTTCCACTTATATATTTAATAAGTCGTAATATTGCAATAAAAGGCAAGCCGCATACAATTGGGGAGTCTTTACAGGGGCGGATATACAAAAATGGGAACCTGGGGGCACTTTTTTTTTGCGGGGGCCCCCTCTTTGCAATTATACATTTTTTAAAAATATGTGCATTGTTCATAGCTAAGTTTTCAATGTTTTTTTTAATGCAGATCTAGATGTTTAAATATTTTAAAAAAATCAAAACTAATTTTAATAAGTAAAGTAAGCATGATAGCATAAATTTTTTGTGGTTTATGATTTACATTGGCTTTAGTTATTTAATTTCTAATCTTATAATATAATAGAAAGTTGAAAAAACTGGCCCCATATATATATAT
>JAQFYM010006018.1:0-12323 GCA_034694785.1 Agrenia bidenticulata
GTCTAAGTATCTCGTGAACCTATAAGTTTTATTTATATTTTAATTGTATTTTATTTCTGCCACATTTAAGCAGTCTTGTTCTAATATATCATATCTATTAAAAACAATAAGATAATTCCATATTTTTCCAAAAAAAAAGACCCAACAAAAAAACTATAATAAATAATTTGTCAAAACTGTAGTTTAGCCCCCCCCTCTAATTTAGGGGTAAAAATATGCATACAAGACAAAGTTCTAGAACAATAAATGCAGAAATAACGCAATATATGCAAAAAAGAGCGTTAATATACGAATTAATAATTCTATTCCTAATAGGAAGCCTACTAACCTAACCAGACCCTATAACCCTAACCTTAGACTACGTCGACACAGATCCAATGGGGAAAAAGACAAAATGGAAATATAGTATTTAATGCAAAGCAATGTGTTATGCATATTATGGAACCTTAAAATGTTCTTAAATCGGAATTTTTATTCCCATTTCCGTTCCCACCCTTAAATTGGGGCAACATTTTCTTCGCCCCAAATAGAGGGAGGGGGGTGCTAAACAACAACTTTGCAAATAATTTTGTAATGCCGATATAATTTTGCTTCTGTCTAATTGTCTGTATATTTTGGTAAAACTGTAGTTTAGCCCCACCTCTATTTTAGGGCTGAAAATTTGCATAAAAGACAAGTTCTAGAATAATAAAACGCAAAATAAATAAATTGATGTAAATTAGAGCTCAGATATTAAAAAAAAACCCTATCCCTAACTAAACCCTATTACCCCACTCAAACCCCTATAAAACTAACCTTAGACCACATCGACCTAGATCCAATTGAAAAAAGATTAGTGCAAATAAAGTATTTAATATGGATTAATGTTTTCATGCTATCTATGGAACTTTAAAATGCGTTCAATTCGTGATTTTACAATATCATTTTTAGTCCTACCCTTAAATTGGGGCACCTTTTTTTCCGCCCCCAAATTGAGGGGGGTAAACTACAGTTTTGCCTTTATTTTTACTATTTTCTTTTTCTTTCATTTCCTAATCTGGGTTCCTGCTACCTCATTCAGGTACACGAAAACAATAGTTCACATTTAAATATGTTTTTTACTTATTCATATAAAATATATCATTTAGTTTTTGATTTTTTTATTTACTAATCAAGCTATCTGGCACATTCCTTTCGGTATTTTATCCCCCCTTAAATTTTAAAACATAATGAAAACAAACACAATCACATATGTCATTCTAGCTCTTTTTATTACATTGATAAGGTCCGAAAGAAATGTTAACTATGAAGTTGTTAATGCTGCCATTAGCAAACTTAAAAAATATTCCAACTATGCAACATTATATGAGATGTTTAACTTGTCTGAACATTCTAAGCTGAAGAAAATACAATCTCGATTCAGAAAATATATGAAGAACCCAGATCTTGCTGGGTTGAAGAAAATAAGCAAGGATGCACAAAATAAGTTTATCACAGAAGCATACAATATCCTAACCAAGCATAGAGTTGAATACGACTATTTACTCAAGCATAAAATGGATCCTTCTATGAAATCTTATTCTGGCATGTGTATTTACATATTTCTTACAATATTCTTTATCTTTGTTTGTGATATCTTGCAGGTCTTCTATTTCTGGTGGAAAAATCAAAAAATGGCCAAGTTGAATAAAAAAGAATTAAAGAAACTTGGGTTGAAAGGAGTAGGCGAAAAGAAATTGAGCTTTAAGGATTTATATGCGTTGCGAATACTTTATTATATTAGAGGAAAGGGGTTTACACGATAGAATTTCTGATGGAGTGTCTAACATAAATAAAATGAGATGGGTGCAATTAAGTCTTAATTTTAATTTTGGTACCATTTGGAGTGAAAATTTTTTATGGGAATTCTACGGTATTCTTAAACCCTGTTTGTTTCAAGCCTTCTTGTTTATTGGAGGAAAATAATAAAAAAAAAATAGATGAATATATTATTGATATAAAAATTCAAAAATGAAATTCAAAAATGATTTTAAATATTTAAATGTTTAATTATGTTTAATTTTAGACACCCATAATACATGGAACTTTTTTTAAGTCGAATTTAGGCATAAGATATAGATTTTTCAATCCCAGTTTCGCGTATTCGAATTCGAGCCAATTTTGCGATTTTTAAAAGTAGCGAGCTCGAGTCGAGTTCGAGCGAGCTCATAAATCTAACAGTCTGTTTCTATAAAATGTTATTGAAAATTAAATTACGATTTTACTTTTTTTTCTTGATATCGAATGGGGTTTTTTATTTTAGTGAGTTTAGGAATCTTTTTGAGACTTCCGTACATTTTTAGTTCCTATGTATATTAAAACAGAAGCAACAATTAAATATATTTGTTTGTATGGGATTAAATACAACTTCGTTTAAAATCTATTTTAAATAAATATTACGCATCATATTAAATTTTAACCAAAGAAAAATATATATCCTTTTTGTTATACCGTAACTTCATGAAAATAAGATTTAATTTGCGAAAAAAAAATGAGTAAAAATGTAAATAATACTAATTGTAGGTTCAAAATCTAATTTCGAGCATTTTATTATTATGAAAAAAGTTACTTATTTTCGAAAAGTTACGGTAATGGAAAAATGGGTAAAAACAAAGTGTAACAAAGAAGAAATTATAAAACTAAAATATAAATATATTGTTATACTTTATAGGCGATCAAGTATTCAGTTTACAAAATCAGTAATAAATAAAATAACTTTTATAAATTACCCCCTACAATAAGGGGTTTTGCCTTATGTACGGAATTTTGAACAATAAGTTTTTTTTTTTACCGCGCTTCCAGTAAGTAAAATTATTAAACTACAAATTAAATGTGATCAATGTCGTGTTTATATTTTTTGTTTTTTCATTGCATGCATCGTTATATCTGAAGAGATCCTGAAAACCCCTCTAACAGATTTTATCCTTTATAATTATATAATATACTATTGTTCTTTTACTTATGCTTTTAGCTTTTGAAATCGCAATTTTGTTACGATAGATACGTTATCCATATGCATTAAAATGACCTGAAATAAAAAGAATTAATGCCTAAAACAAATGTATTTTTATGAAAGAAATACCACGATGCAATAGCATCTGCAAGTCGACATAAATAATTTGTATTGCTTATTTTTTTGCATGCATTTATAATTACAATTTTACGTCGGAATATTATAAAACCATGTAAATTTTTCTCAGTTAATAATTCAACTAATACCAATCATAATTACTATTCTACTGATAAATTTATATTGTGTTTAGTTTTTTAAAGAAAATACAAGCAAAAAAAACAACGTTTTTTAATGTTTTACCGGTGTATTTATAAAAGTATAATTTTATCAATGCAATTTTTTACAACATGAAAAAATACGGTGAATATAAAAAGTACAACTTTTTACGTTATAAAAATAATAACCATAGGTAAATAACTTTACTTTTTGTTTAAGCAAAAAAGATACCTTATAACAATAAAAAGAAGTTTAGATCTTAATATAACAACATTTTTATAAAGAATAACAATTTAAAAAACTTAAAAAAAAATTATTGATCAATATACTTTTCTAAAATCATTATATTTGTTGCAATATTTGCTCATAATACAAAAAATGTTTTAAATTTACAGCAAAACAAAAAGTTTTACTTATTCGCATAATCATACAAGTAGGGACCTGGGTTTTGTATAATGCACAATTTCTTTATGTTTGTAATGTTCATTACATAAGTTTGTATTTTTTAATTTTTATTATAGTTCATATTATTCAATTTTGAGATTTTCAATTACGTTGTATTAGTTGTAAAATAATTCTTAATGTACAAAAACGTCCCTGTAATACTTTTAAGTTTTATGTAAATGCAGTTATATTGTGGGAAAAACTTTATAACTACATATAACTTTGATTATATATTTTATTTACACGTAAAAAGAGTGTAAAATCTTTTTCTGAAACTCCGACTAGTATGCACCCTGTTTATTTATCGCAAATTTGTGATAGTTAACAAGTAAAAAGCACCATTACTACCAATATCAATTGATTTTAAAAAAAGGTTTTTGTTGATCAATATCGTAAAAAACACGATACACACGTTTTTACTACAAAACTCTAACTGCAAAGCCTAAAATTGCATTCGAAACTTTTTACTTTTTTAGGCACTTTTTGTATTTTTTTAATCGACCTCAAATCAAAAATCCCCGGATCCTAGTTCAAAAAGACATTAAGCCCGAAATTTTGCCTGTAGAAAATTTAGGACCAACCTTCCTGTAAAAAAATTGTTTTACGTGATAGTTTTTTTAAAAATTTAGTGTTGCACAAAAATGTTTTTTTTCTTTTGCTATAAATATTTAATCGACAATAATACGTAGATTTTGCTATTTAATAGACGTAAAACGCAATTTACATAAGCGTACGTGTTACAGTTCTTGTCTAAAAAAACATGAAACGTCTTTAGCTAATCAATTTAAAATATATATTTCTGGCATATGCCTGGTGCAGATTACAATTTAAAATTGTACGTAAATCATAATAAGTAAAAAATATTTTTTTGTATCTTTTTTCGTGTTTTTATAGCGAAAATGTGCCTAAAAAATAAACCCATATAAAAAACTTATGGATATACGGTTCACCTTCCCTCCCCAAAAATGGGATCAAGGGTCATAGTATCTATAAGAATGGGAACTTTGTAATGGGTTGTCACGGAAAAATAATTATTACTGTCCAAATCCTGACCCCCTCAATGGAAAAAAATATAAAGCAGACACACAAAAAACATTGTATGATACCAAGGATAAAAACAAAGCTATAAATAGCAGTAAAACTTGTATAGAAATACCAAAGGTAAATTCGTACTATAACACAAAAACAAGTCCATTTCGTACGGTATTAATTCTAGAAAACCTGCGCCTGTTCTCCCTGTATCCAATACCTCGAACCTCGAACCTCGACCCCCTATAACCTTTTATTATACCATACCCATTACCGTTAACTTAACCTGTTAAGCACTTCTAAAGTTCAACGTGTTTTCGAGCCCCATTTGTATTTTTAGTTAGACCACCACGCTGTTTTCGTTTGTAGTTTTTTTTCTCTTTTAAATAACTCTCTTTTTTGAAATTTTTTGTATCAATGGTCAAATCATCCGTAAAAAAATATCGAAGATATTGGTTTTGTGGGTAAAGGACCAAGGGCATATTGCCCCCCCTCTTCGGAGAATCTAACCCTTAATCCAAACTTTTTTTATAAAATTTCATTCTTAAAAATAAAAATGTTTTTTAATTGGGCTTACTTTGTAAAATTTGGTTTTTTTTGATGTTTTATATCTTTTTTTTGTCACTTTTAAAAGCAAAAAAAAAAAAAAATTTGCGTTTGTGCGTAATAAAATTACATTTTTCTAATTGCAATAAAAACTAAAAATGTACTTATATAAAATGCACATCGAATTTATATTAAGTTTATGTTTTTTAATCGCTATGATACTAAAATAGGGTACCCGGAAGATTGCGCCCACTTTTTTCGATTTTGGGCCCTAGATTTTTTTCAGAAAAAAAATTAATCATCCCACTTTTTAATACTATGCTTTAAAATATATTTCTTTTTGTTTATCGTGTAGAGACCACTTTTTACTATAAATATTTTTATTTTGATTTTCTTCTTTCGTCACTACTTCTGCTGACAGAGGATGATATATAACGACTGAAAATGATTTATAATAGTACAAAGTAAACAGCAGCTATTTATTTGATGCAATATTTCTATGAAAACAAATCCAGCAAAATATCACACATACATATTCGTAGTTTTCTCTAATATCATGTTATGCAATAATGTACAATATTAAAATTTTAAAGTTGTCTTTCTCAATCTTTTATAGATATATTAATTATTTTTTAGATTTATCATATGTAAAAACGTAGAATGATTACATTAATAAATAATTATCTGTTTTCTGCTCACTATAAGATGGTTTGCTTTAATCTAAGAATACAAGCATACCTATTTTGATGTGATAATATATTAATGTATTCTATTGTAAAATGTTAATTCTACTAGAAAGTAAATGATCTTTTGCAAAATTATCTCGTTAAGCACTTAAATTGGTTTAATTTGCATTGCTAATATAAAAAAAACTTGCTAGATACTTAAAATTATTATTTTTTCGTTTCTATATAGCTAAAAACATCACACATTTATCTATTTTCGTTAAGACATCGATGAGTTTATTGAAATGTGACGATATCTTAATGTAGAATTTTTAGTAGTTTTATGTAATTATATACACACATCATAATATTGTATTGTATTATATTTGATAAAATAGAAAAACACTTTTATGTTTTTTTTACTATTTTGGAAATGAATTACATTATACGCTGATATTTTATCTTTTATTGCACCGAAAAAGAATTTTATTGGGTTTCGTTTTAAACAGACTGATATCTCATTTCACACCTAGATGCAACATTGTAAAATGCTTATTTTTGTGTTGTTTGTAACAAGAAGATATATTATTATACTTTGCATGATTTTTGCAAGGATATTCATATACCGTAATGCAAAAAATAAACATTAAGGTATATGTATGTTTTAAATTATGGCATTTTTTATATCGGAAAAAAATAGAATTTAATTTTTTGTTCCTGTATGTTTTTATTTTTGTGTGATATATAAAATAATTCTATTATAGGCCGACTAAAGTATAAAAAATATATTTATATTAACAGTTACGCTATTTTTTATAAAA
Organism: Agrenia bidenticulata; assembly: GCA_034694785.1. Classification (NCBI taxonomy): domain Eukaryota; kingdom Metazoa; phylum Arthropoda; class Collembola; order Entomobryomorpha; family Isotomidae; genus Agrenia; species Agrenia bidenticulata. The sequence goes on from JAQFYM010006018.1 coordinate 6,753, forward strand.
AGTGGGTCCAATCTTCCAGTCACGTAAAATAGTTGAATCGAAACCAAATATACAGTACTCATACCCGCCACCCGGACGTAATTAAACTTACATAGACCGAAAAAATACTAACAAAACCGCATTCTTTATCAATATGTGTTTGATTTTATTTATAGTGAGTATTCATAAATGACTATACATAAACTAAAATATTGCTACAAATATATCTTGTATTCTTATTAATTACAAAGATGATTAAACATACAATGAGATACTTTCACGGTGAAAAAAAAAAAACCGATATGGTGTAATCCACGATAAAAAAAACTTTTTTTGTAAAGAGAAAGTAAAAAGATATGCATCATAGTTTTTTTTGTATGTTTTTATACTATAATAAGTATCTTGTATGCATATTCTGACTGCTTAACAACTTGCTGTGACAGAGAATAACTAAATCTCGCCCGTAGGGCATAAAAGAATCTTGCCCGGGGGCGAGTTCTTACAATTTAAAAAAAAATGCTAGATTGTTATATTTAAAGAAAAGGGTTTTAAAGATGTGATGTTAAATGGATGATGATGTATTGATTTAAATTTCTTTACCTTTTGCAATAAAAAATATTTGATATAGTTTGTTTTAATTATCATAACAAACCCTACCTCCAACCCTTTCCCTTACTATTTTTTAACTGTACGACTGCACACAAATCTGCATATATGTGATTTGAGCTTTTATTTTACTTTGCCTTGCATTTTTTTTTGTGTTTTGTTGTTTTTTGTACTTAGATTACATTTTTAAAAAATTATATTTAAATTATAATCTTTTGATTAAAAGCAGTTGAAGGTGCAAATTGAAAAAACTGCTAGGTGAAGTTTTTATTGTTAAAAATGTATTTAAACTGTAAAGATTGCAGAAAAATACACCATCGGAACCTTTTTTATATTTCTTTTATTTTTATGTTCTTGTTTTTTTGTGAAACCGACTACCGATATTTTTGAGCATGTCCTTATGGTAGAGTTCAAATTATTTATTTAAACAATTGTGACCCTTATGTAACTCTTCTTTACTAAGTTGTTTTGTTTATTTAAGTTTTTTTTCTAAAATACTCGCCCCCGGGGCAGTGCCGGATTTACAACATCAGGGGCCCGGGGGCACTTTTTTTTGGGGGCCCCCTTCAATTTTTTTGTGTATTTTTATGGAAGCATTTTTTTTGCTAATTTTTGTTGTTATTATTTAGTTTTATATTAGTTTTACATTAGTATAATTTTTTTTTTGTAGTTTCCGGGTATGTATCTTTTGCATCTGTAGTTCTAATATTTGAGTTTTTTTTTTGTTTAATACTTACTTTGCATTATTGAAAGCAAAATCTGTTTCTATTTTTGCATACCTAATGGTTTGTTTTTTTTTTAATATAATATAGTGTTTTAATATTTTCTTTAAGCAAAATTAAATATATTTAAATCTATGTAATTTATACATATTATTTTTTTAAAGAGGTTAATACAATTTGTTCGTTCTAAATAAAACACTGCGTTTACTAAATTGCCAATAAACAAAAAGCTTTATAATGTGCACCTATTCTACCAAGAAACTAGAAATATTGTATTCATAAGAAACAATTTTTATCCGTTAAATACGCGGGGGCCTGGGCCCCGGTGCCCCCCCCCCGTAAATCCGGCCCTGCCCCGGGCGAGTAGTCCCTTATGCCCTGCGGGCAAAAATCTTCAAACTTGCCACAAGGCAAACATCATCCGCATAAAATAGGTTTTGTCGTATTAAAGTTGACTATCTTGTAAATACTACAAAAAAAAAGTTTTTTCAAATGTAAAAAAAATATTTAACAGTGAAACTAAAATATAGCATTATGTTTCGTAACAGTCATCCCGGAAAATTAAAAAAAAAAAAAAACTCATTATGTAAGAATATAATAAATTTCTGAAATATTTTGACAAAATTGAATGAGATATAAATGTTATATAAAGCCTGTAACGCTACGAAGGCTTGTATGTGTGTGACAAACTTTGTTCGTTTCTATTTCAATACACCCATTTTTCATATTCTTATTGCTGTGCCGTTTCGTATATATTTGTTCTTGCAATTTTAACAGGTTACCTCGCGATTTTTTTGCTACAAAGTACTTACTAAATACATTTATTTCCTCGTTTTTCTGTAAACTACCTTTCTTTGCGTTGCCGCTCCATTGATAGATACAATGAAATAGAAATCTATTTCAGTTAACCTCTGACACGTTTAAATTTGCAATTTTTCTTTGCTCGGTCTAGAATTGAATGATACGCGGCAGAAATATTTTTCAAATCTTTGAACATCGTTTTTTTATTGAACTATACAACAGAACGCATCAAATTACTAAGATAAAAGTACAACTTACGAGAATAAAAACAAATCTGCAATTTAAACACTTTTTAAATGAATTTTCCTGATTTTTTTATCTTTTAATCATGCCCATAAATGATATACCGTAATTCCCATAGTCTAAGCCGCAGCAAATGTACAAATTAATTAATATAATTTCCATTATCAATATCCGTATTTACTAAAATATATTTTTATCTCTATATGCATACAATTTCCAGGTGAATCGACAATTGGTACAAAAAATTAGAATAATACAGCATAAAGCCCGTGAAGGCCTTAGTAACTATGAAATTGGTTGTCGTTATGGAGTCGATGAGTCATGAATACGTCAAGGAAAAATACCTTAGAAGGGTTATATGGATATCGAAGATTAAAAAAAACAATGCACAAGGGTCAAAAAGCCAGATTCGAAGATGTTGATTATTCACTCTATGATTTTAAGGTAAAGCGTAGAGAACGCAAACAGATTGTAACTGGGAGGATAGTGGTTAGTAAATATAAAAATTTAAGTCAGATAAAGCGGATTTGAATTTAAATGCATGTAAAAAATATGTAGACAGATTTTTATGACGAAAACATCTGTTAATCGGAAATTTTACTTCCAATGTTGATATTGTTAAGGCTTTTTTTTCAAAAAAAAGTAAATGCATTTCTGGATACGGTAAAATACGAACTTCAGAACCAATCTGATCTTGTATTTATTAATATGGACCCATCACCTATAAATTATGATCTCTGCCCCGGAAGCACGATTGATATACGGGGGCTAAGAGAAATGCGCGTATTTGGTAGAAATTCTAAGGGTTGTGTAACTGCAGCATTTACAGTTTGTTCAAACGGCGAAAAGCAAAAGCCATTTATCATCTTTAAAGGCGCAATAAATGGGCGTATAGTTAGAGAGTTCTCTAACAATAGTCTTTAATAGTCACAAGGACTAGTTTTCCTGTGCCAAAAAGATGCATGGACAGACGAGCAACAAATGCTTATGTGATTTCAGCATGTTCTAGGCCATATGTGTGTAACAACCCAAGTAAAAAATATTGTCTTATTCTTGATTCTTTTCGCGTTCATACTATGCAAAGTATAATACAGCCATTCATAAACTAAATGTAGCCATATTTTTTATTCCAGGCGAGTTAACAGGCCAAATCCAACCTATGGATGTCGGTATAAATGCCCCCCTCAAGCATTGGATTAGTAAAAACACGGGCAGAAACAGAATTTAAGGAGACAACCTAAACTAAAAAAAGTATAAGTAGCACAGCTTAAATACTGCTTGACATACTATTTCAGAAGAAACTGTCTCTCGTAGTTATAACAGAATAATGGCAAGATGTTGTGAAGACACGGAAATGATGGCAGCGATTTTTTAAATGGTGGTAGCATTAAACCTTTACTTAAAAACTTCCTTTTAGAATAAAAATCTGTTAAAATCTGACTGTTTATTGTTTTTTTTTAACTTAATAAATATAATACTTTTTCTTAAGATTTATCTGTAAATTGCTATTATTTGTGTATGCGGCTTGTTATACAGGCGACTTTGACTGTGGGAAATACGGTATATACAAAGAAGTTAGTGTTATGTATAACGGAAAACAAGATAAAGTATGAAAAAATTTACAGTTTGTAAATTAAAAACTATACACAACAGTAAACTACATCTTTGTAGCAGGCGAATCAAGCAAAGCTCTATAAAAGTATTTACCGTTTTAAACTAGCTACAAATGCCGGCATTTGCACACAAAAATAAGTAGTCCGAAGCCTGTTTTTTTTATTAGAAGTTGACATATATTATTTACTTGCGTATTTCGTATTTTATCATTGTTCTGAGTGTAAAAAATTCACAAATGACATGTTTTTAGCAACCCGTGCTGTGTAAAAATGCCTTTACATGCTTTAAAAATATTTTTTGTTTTTTTCGGCTTTTTCTGCTTTTTTACTATAAGCTCTCTCTATATTTATGATTTATCATGAAAGCCCTTCTTTATTATATTAGAAAAATGTGGCACATGGAATTCAAGAAGAACTGTAACTAACAAAATGTTTTTTTATCTTTAAAAAGTCAATTTTTACTTTTTTTATCATTTACATGCATACTATTGCAAAAAAAACAACTGATTTGTATGTACGGTAAAATAGTTTTTAACAGTATTTTGACGTCTAAAATTCTTGTTTTGGGGCATACGACAATCTTATGCATCGGTTTTTAATCGAAAAAATAAATACGAAGAAGAATAAAAATTACAAATGTTGTTCAAAGCTGATATTACTGTGTAACAATTATATAAATTTTGTAATTCATATATTATGCCTTTAAGTAATAAAGGTTTGTTCCATTGGTTACTTGCATGTCTGTTACAAAATAAAATTCGACGCGTCGTATAATTTTAGTAAAACAGGTGGTAAATTGAAGTGAAATCGTATTCTTTGTATGTTGTTTGCCAGAATTAACTATATTTGTCGTTTTTTAAAAAATTAAGATTACTTAAAGGTAAAAAAATTTTGTAAAATATGGGTATTGTTTAAGCAACCAATTTTTTTATATGTATCATAGTACATTATTATTTATATCTATTATAATTTTTTGCAGGATTTTATTTTTTTGTTGCTTATAGCCATATCCATTGTTAAAAATGGTAACTCTGTATTAATTTATAATCTTCTTGACGATTTTTTTATGTAGGCTAGAAATAAAATATTCTAAAAAATCTATAGTAAGACAAAAAAATTTCTTTGTTAACTTTTTCATCACTTTTAGCATATTTAACATCTTTTTAAAAATTGAAGAAATTCAATTTTAATTTTTAAATTCAAAAAAAACGTATTTCGAACAATTTTCTGAATGCATACGTCTAAATTTAAACATTAAATATAGTTTTAATTACAGATACCTATTGAAAAATCTAGAATATTTTTACTGGATTTTTGTCACGACTCTTGAGTTAATTAATTTTAAACCAGCAAAAAAAACTTTTTATTATGCTGCATCATAAACTATACTTCAATATAATTTTTTTGTATACTTGTATACTTGTCACAACGATACACCTTTACTATAGCAAAACATATAAAAAAAACCTTTAAAGTAATAAAATAAGAAATACCGTGTTGAAAGCTGTACGTTTTTTTTCCGACGAATACAAAGCTAAATATTCTGCATTAAAGTTGTTTTTCTGAAATTGTATAGATTATAATACAGCCTGTATATACATCGGTTT
>JAQFYM010006019.1:0-12321 GCA_034694785.1 Agrenia bidenticulata
TCTCGACGAATTGCAATCAATATCAACCTGCTTGCAATCAATCTCGACAACAAATAAAAATAAATAACAAAAATAAACAAAAATAATCTATATTTTTAGAAATAGAACACGGATAAAATATTTAGTGTTATATTTAAATCAAAAAATGCATAAAATTGTAAAAAAAAAACAAAACCGCTTGGAAAACAAAAATTTGGGATAAAAAGATAAGCTAAAATGAATCAATAGAAACTTATATTCTTAAGTAAATTGAATATTTTTTTCATAAAGAATAAAATTAGAAAGGTTGGATATCGATGATGTGATATTACCAACAATGCAAAAAATCAGGTGTATTTGCTCTTTGTAAGAAAAGTGTAAAGTGGATTTTTTGTATAAATTATAAGAAAAAACAAATATTTCATAAAATTTATTTATTTACATTTTAAAAAAAAATCATTTTACACTTTTCTTACAAAAAGAAATTACAACTAATTTTTTCCCATGGTTTTGATTATCACATCATCGATATCTAACAACGCATTATATTATTCTTTTTTTAAATATCTTGAAACATACTAAAAAAATACAATTTTCTACTGATTCATTTAAAAAATTATCTTTTTCTCAGCTTTGTACCGGGGGATAAAGAATTTTACCATATTTGAACATTTTTTTCGATTTTTATGTAGAACTATATATTTAATCCTTGATTGTTTCTAAAACATAGATTATGTCAACTATTTTTTGTTATTTATTTTTTTCGTCAAGATTTTTTGCAAACAGGTTGATATTGATTGCAATTCGTCGAGTTTGAATGCACAACTGTCGAGTTTCATTGCAAACTCGTCGAGTCTTACTAAAAAAAGTCGAGTTTGATTGCAAACAAGTCGAGGTTGATTGCAATTCGTCGAGATTGAATGCAAGTTGTCGAGATTGAATGCAATTAAGTCGAGATTGGTTGCAAACATAACGAGATTGATCAAAAAACCCTATAAAACATATAAAAAATATAAAAAAGAGTTTTTATTTTAGATATACTTTGTAAAGACTTTACCAAAAAAGCTTTTTAGATTCAAGCCTTTATCTGTTTTTTACTTTAACCCTAAAAGTTTTTACACCTTTTTATACTGACAAAACACCTCAAAATTATAACGAAAGAAAAGGGGTCGTACTAATATGAAAAAATAATTATAAAGAGAAAGGATTTCATTTGATAACAATATACAATTGACTTACACATGCTGTTTGTATTATACGATTAAACTCTTAATACTTTTATAGCGTACAGATCACAAAAATTTTATTATTCATAAATTAATCTAAAAACTCCGCCTAGAAAAATGAAACAGTAATGATTCGCAATATCTAAAAACGTTTTAGAATTTTCTAGCAGGTTGACTTATTTTTACGCGCATTATTTATTCATCATTTTTTTTTATTAACAAAGGTTGTATTGTGAATATATAGTAATTATGTACAGTGAATACTAAAACAACTTGCTTTTTTTGTATATAAAAGTTTGAAAATAAAACTTCTAGTATTAATTTTTTTTTTTGTAATCCTTTTCTAAAACATAAAACAAGGTTATAATCGACATACTTAGTATTTTTGTTTTAAATTTTCTGCAACTAAATTTTTTTGTAACAATAACAAATGTGATAAAATACAAAATCAGCTAAGTATTAAATATTGAAATTACACCTTTGAGCACTATTCTTTTTTTTTCGGTTTATAGTTATATGGTTTTGACCTAATAATTTAAGCTATTACAGCAAAGCATCTAACTTTATCTTGCAATCAGAAACCCCTTGGGGGTACAAGCCAACAAAAATGGCTTTTTTAACTTGGGAATATTTTAGAGATTTTGTTTTACTTCGTATAAGCTCTCTCATTTTTGCACTCTATGGTACTTCGCGTTCCTTTTTTATACAAAATCTTAGCCCGGGGTACGTTTTTTTTATCGCAATAAAAAAATAACCATGGGGTTTATATACGCATGTTGGTATTTTTGTTATTTTTTAGACCCTGTTTCATTTATTGATTTTTAGTATAAAGGACAAATCCAACATATAAAATCGTACAGATAACGTAAGTTGAGCCTAAAAAAATGCAAATTAAGATAAAGGCAACTAATTACAAAAAATACCATATGATACAGAGGTGCCGTACCCAGGATTTTTTTAAGCGGGAGGTAAATAGTGTTTTACAAAAAAATATGGCTTAAAAACACTTATTATGGACGTTTTAAGCATTATTATTTTTTTTATAAAAATGTAAATTTAATTTTTTTTATTTGGGTTTTGCAAATTAAAAAAATCTCTCCACAAAAAAAAAACCCCCTTAAATTCACACGTGATTTTTATCTGAAGGGGGGTACACCCCCTACCCCCCCCCCCCCTTTCAGGGTACGCAAATGTGTTACACAATGAGGAAAAAAAATAATAAAAGAAAATAGCGTCTTAACTGGTGTTAAAATAATGAGAATAAACAATTTATACATTCTTATTGCTTTTATCTATTAAAAGCTAGAAGCATCTTGATATGTAATATTTCTAAAAAAAAAAAAAAATCCACCTTTTTTACTAAATTGCGTTTATATTTGTTGCATTCGTAAGAATTTTCCGCAAATCATTTAACGTCTCTTTTGATTTGCGAAATGTGTTTCTACAATAAATTGTTTACAAAAAGAATGCAAATACATCCCTGGTTCGCAAAAAGATCTTGCTTTACATTTAAATGTAGCTGCATAAACTTATATGTAACCTATCGTAAGTATCTAATGATCAATAAAACTAGAATCTGATTTACTAACTCTGGGCCTAAAAAACCGATACCAAAGAAAGAAAAGACAGAATAGAGTTATTTTTAATCTAAAGGTAGTATTTATAACCATATGGGTAGAATTAACAACTAAGCAAACATGGAATAAACTTTATAATGGCCGGGGGGGGGGGGGGGGAAACCATAGGGCAACAGTCAAGAAAAATACTACAAAGAAGTTTTTGAATGCCTTTATGTTCCGAAAAAGGCATTTTTATCACTACCTTAATGTTTTTTACAATATTTTAGAGTATTTCAAAATATACCTAGCCTGTTTCCCATTTTTTGGTGCCCCAGGGTAACTTAAAAGCCAACTTGTATTATATGATTCCCTAGGGTCAAATTAAATCGACGGGCGTGAAAAAAATTGTGCCATGATACAATTATACTGTTATGGGTCTTCTAAATTTTATGCCCCTGGTTTAATATTAAAAATATTTTTGTAAATTATAGATAAACTTAGATTGTTGAATTAATACATGTTATAATGCGATATCACAAAAAACAAGAACAGAAAATGCATTAGTAAAGGTACAATAGAGAAGAAAAACAGTTGAAGATGCATTAAAGTAAGGTATAAAAGAGGATTAGAATAAGGAATAATATAATTGTAAGTAAAAAAAACAGCTTTCTGTCACCTTGCATCAAATAAGCTAAAAGCATGCTAACAATGCTGCAAAATTCGGTTTAAGAACCGTAATGTACAAGGCAGTGGCACCAGGATTTATTCGCAGGGACAGGGGGGGTAATTGCTAAAAAGAAAAAAATATATTTATGGCTTTTTTGTAAAACTTTTTAAAAAATTTTGATAAATATACTTTTTATAAAATATTTTTTTTGGATGTTTTGACGCCCTAAAAAAAGACTCCCCCTTAAATTCAACTACAATGTTTACTAAAGAAGGCGGGACGGGCTAGGTCCCTGCACCTCTGGATACTTTACTGGTACATAGCTCAGCGAAAAAAGTCGTTTGCGCACTAAATTTGTATATGATGCTAATTTAGCATGTTTATGAATATTATGGATTATTTGGTTATCTTGAAACATGTCAATGTCAAATATGAAGGAACGCGTGGTATATGATAAAGTGAAGTATATGAGTTTTGGGTTACGACTGTGATCTAAATAAAATGATCAAAATAAATAAATCAATATTATGTTTTAACTGTTAGCTTTTCAAAGAGTAAAAAGTTTCCTGCGGTTTATCTAAAACTGGTTCAGCTGAACCAAAGAATACAACTTGGTAAAGATATTACGTAACACACAGTATAGAACAAAAAATTCATAAGGTGCCTCAGACGGATCAAGAAAAATGGGAAGTTTGGTTTGCGATAAATATATAACTGAAAAAGAATTGAAGTAAAACATAATCTTATTAGAAATATAAAATTATGATGATGTAAAATCTAATAATGGAAAAATGGCTGGGATAATAAGAACAACACCCAAGCCTGTTAATGCGTGATATTACAACCTGGTATTAGAAGAATCAGTATTAGAAACATGACACGAATAAAAGTCGCTGGCTATTTTTGACCGCAACGAATTTATCACAAAGTTATAAATATCAAGATGAACTTTTGAGTATATACTTTCAGAGAATGAAAGAATATTCCGAAATTAGAAATATAACACCTCAAGCAAGTTATACACATTTAAGGCAGCTGGCATTGTAAAACAACAAAATGATGATTGTCTTGCGAACTGATATAAATCTTGATACTCTGATCGATCGGGTTTTAGAATTTAGAGCATAATAAGGAAGGATAGCAAATAGTACTAAAAGAACAACTTCCGAAAGAATGATGTATACGAATACAAAAATCACTACACTTATACAAAAATGCACATCTTGTGGTGTTATTAGGCGTTATGATACAAATTGCTTTAAGAAGCAAAATTAGGGCAAACTTAAGCACAATTTTTGCAATCGATGATAAAACCCCGGGTTCAAGCCAAAAGGTGCCAAAAGACAAGCATTTTTTGCATCAAGAATCTAATCAGTAAATCACAATGAGCATTCGTCTATATGAATTAAATGGGGTATAAGAAAAAAGTAAATTTGGATACTGGTGTAATACACAAATATGTATGTTGTAACGCGGGACCGCACGCAAAAGATCTATACAAATGCGTATGATATAAGTTTTTTTTGGCTGTTAGGATAATTCAAGACTCCATGTACAGATAATGTGGAAATCGAAATTACGACAAATGATAGTATAAGTAAAACAAGTTTAAATATTTTTAACAATAAGCAATCTCAAAGCATATATGTCGGACAGAGTTGATTATCCAGCACAAAATATCTTTAGATCAAAGAAGCTATCGTAGAGTGTCGGATTAAAACCAAAAAAAAAGTGGGGGCAATAAGTACGAGAGGTTAAAAAAGCCTTTGAAAAAAATGGAACTAATAATGCTGGTGGATTAGATTTCTTTAAGAATGACTAATGGTAAGTGAATCTGTTGGTGCAATCCAATAGTATTGCAGAGGAAATCAAGTGGGAGAGAAGAAAGTGTAAGCATCTAATGTAACTATGCACGCTTGTGTCGCATGATCAGTAAAAAACCCTTGAATATATACCCTTATCAACGCATCAAAAGACAAAGAATGGTTTGCGAATTTAGACTTGAAAGATGTGTTTCTCAAGTCAAACTTACAGGTAAAGATCATCATAAGACGACCCGATATACACGAAATGTTTTTGTCTAAATGTCAAGGATGCGCAGGGGTGCCAAGGACTCTGCGGCAATATTTCAGCGCAACAGGGTTTTTTTTTTTAAAGAAATATAATCAGAACGAAATGTCAAGTTTACATTGACGATTTTCTGAACTTTGGTTTATATCTAAAAGAGATGATGGCATAATGGAAAAGTTCTAAATTGGATTAAAAAAATATGGATTAAAAGCAATTGAATAGAAGTCTATATTAGGAGTTAAAAAAATATATGTTCGGGTTTAGAATCGGCAAAAAAGTACTAAACAAATCGTAGAGACTACAAGGATTACAAAGGTAAAATACGTCACAATCTACTAAACAAATACAAAGGTCTGGGTCTCATAATTATGATAGGTTGTTTTATTGTAAGATAACAAATAAAATGTACTTATTGTATAGAAATTTCAAGAAACTTACAAGTTTACGTTGTCTGATATAAATGACGCGCAGTTTTACTACATTATAAGACCATCACAGAAATGCATTGACTGGTTGTTGCCAAATAAGCATGGAATGTTTGTAAAGGGGAGTGGCGCCAGCGTAGTTACGAATTTACGCCTGTTTTACACAGGATCAGCGTGTACGTTGCATATAAAAGTGTTAGCCTGGATCACGTGATATCAATTTTACAATTATAACGCGTTTTGTGTGAGTTTTACTGTGGTAATATGAAGCTGCTTTTTTATACTAGGCAGTGAAATTACTTTGTCTAAGTATTAACAGGCGAAGCCGCAGCTTGAACGGCAAGGTAAATTAATTAACCGAACGAATTCAGCGGTGGTTTACAAGGCTTGAATCGTTAGATTGTAACTTTACGTATAGAACTTGTCAATTATAACTAGTATCGGATGCATTGAGCAGGATGATTCAGATTATGGAAGCATTAATGATGCAATGAACAAAGTACAAAACAAATAATGCTGATGTAAATATAATTTTGTTATGGCTGGCTATGAAGAGAAACATCATACTCGAGAGCATATTAAAAGCATGTAAAGGGTAAACAAGAAAACCCATGTTGAAAATAATACTAGCAACAAAAATAGTCAAATGGATTAAACAATCTAACTGTAAATGGTTCGGCATTCAGCATTCAACCAAAGAAAAAGAAATTATACATGAACTTGAGAACATAAAAAATATTATTGAGTCGAAAACTAACTTAAGACAATACTGCAAGAATGATCTATTTGTTTAGAACGTGATAAAGAATATTTGAGATCTTGCAGGTATATAGAAGTCACGTGTGTAAGTTGAAGTTGGAGTAGATTTTTATATAATTTAAAAAATGATAGAGTGATATTACTAATCATTTTTTTTTCACGCATAGTTTAACCGAGATAGATGACAACAAAAAAAGACGACAAAATATTAAAAGTTCTTATAGATGTATACAATGAGTTTCCTAACAAAAATATACAATCGCAAATGGGTTTACAATGCGGTACTCATACGCAAGATTATTTTAAGAGAAAGGAATTACCCATCACAAAAAATTTCGCACCAAAAAAATAACGGGTAAGTTGAACGTTAAATCGAGTACATAGAAATGGAATAAGGCAAAGGTATAAGCACAAAAGTTCAAAATAAAAAAAATTGGTTTCTTACTACAATAAAGCAGTACATTGGGTCGTTGAATGACCCATCATGCAAAGCAGTTTTTAAAGAAAATTAAAAGCATGTGAAAAACCACGCCGATAAATACAAGAAGGATCTAAAAGGTATCACACTAAGATGACAAGTATTATTGTTAAATTATTACTAAAACCAGAAACGAACAAAGGGTCGGCAAAAACGATACAGAGTATTGTGATTAAGGTGCCGAAAACAAAAAATATGAAAAGTAATGCCATGAAAAATAGATGCGCACTGATTTGTTTATAAGACGCTTTGCAGCATAGATTATGGCAGTGCCGCAGGGAAATGTGGCTACAAATATACAGCCTTTTGTCACCTTGCATAAAAAAAGCTATAAGCATGCATAAATGCTGCAAAATGCAGTTTAAGTAATGCAATGTACACATCTGCGCGTTGATACTTTGCGTTTGCGGAATTGTATATGATTGCTTTTGTTGCATTCCTAGGAATATACTGGATTTTTTCTATATTCTGTAACATGTAAAGGAAAAATATACAAAACAGCGTGATATATGATATAGTTATATATTTGATTAATGGGTTTATGTTGTGGGCGTTTTAAGAAAGCGAAAATATAATAAAAAGTAGGTTTTAAATGGGTTCCTCTATAAACACGACAAATCCCCGCGGCTTATCCAATAAAAAATACACTATAAAAGAATGTAACAAAGAGACAAGGTCGATAAAACATAACAATTCCATAACAAAACTAATGATTTAGGTTGTAAAACGCATTTTAATTAAGTTTTAAAAATACAAATAATAAGTTGAAATTGCTTTTACCAATTTTATGCTAATTGTAACACTTTTATCTATTGTTTAAATATATGCTAGCTTTTTTTGCTTCCCATGCAATTTATCAACTTTGGATTGTAACCTGTCCCAAATATAGCAACTACTACAATAATACATATTTAATACTTTCAATGAAACAAAAAAAGGTAGTTTTAAAATTTAAACAACAAAAATGTTAACGGTGTACACTGGCAATATTCTTTCAGTAATAAAAAAATGTCCTGATATACTTCCCTTAGTCTTTCTAAGCCTAATAGATAAATTCAGCACTAATAAACCATACTACTTAATCTAAAGTTGTAATAAAACATGATTACCACATGGATTACTTATACTTATATATGGCTTAAAATTTTTTTTTCAAACAAAGTGAAATTAATTTTTTTGTGACTTCAATTTTCTATGGAAGAAAAAAGGTTTGTTAACTTGGTTCATTCCTTTATGGAGTATTTTTATGCAGGTTTTAATCCTACTGGGTAGTATAACAGACCGTACTCCACCCACAATTATAGTTTACATAGACCAAGGGTGTTTGCCCTGTTCAACTTGTCAAAAAAGTACCCTGGGGTAGTACAAAATACGCGACCTATATAAATATGGTGCAACTATAGAGAAAGAACAGATTTTTGTCTCTTATGTTTTTTTGACATTTGGATTTGAAAACGAAAGTTACACGCATAAAAAAAAAACACTACTTTTTTCCGATAATTAAATAACACATTTTTGCGTTTTGTTTTGTCTACCCCAGAATAATCGCCGTGTTTAATTGTAAACAATTTGAATCGTTTTAAATCCCATCATTGCGGATCAATAATAACGGCAAAAGAGGCATTGCTTCCGGGCCCCTCCGAAAAGGGGCCTGTTTTTATTTTTCCGTATGTAAAATTTAGTTCAAATAAAAAAAGTAAAACAATATTTGCGAAAATTTGTTATTATAATAACAAAACTTTTTTTAAATATTTGTTATTTTTTTATTATAACGTAGTATAAGTTTTATTTTTCTCACTGCAATAAGACGCACTATTGTGTGTTAATATTGCTGACTGATGTACATTGTGACTTTGAATCATGCGTAGATAATTTATAATATTTTTTAAAAAAAAACGTTTCTTTTTAAAAAACTAGACAACCGTGTACTATTATGTTTTTTTGTTTGCATTCTCTATTATAAATAAGATTTAATATAATATTCTGTTATTATAATCAAAAAGAAGTCAATAAAACACAAAAAGAAACAAACTCAAACGTAAAAAAATAGTAAGGATTTTTTATAATACAAAAGCGCTCACTCGAAAAAAACAATATGATAAGGTTTTTGCGCTAGAAAGGCAATCAAACTACATTTTTTGACAAAAAAAACGAAAAATAATTATAATCTAAAATTATTAGTTTGTGCATAATATGCTAACAATGAATTATTATTGCGCTTTAAAGTAGCAAAAACAGTTTCGAAAGGTTTAAAAAAGGAAAAAAGGTGATAATTATAAATTGCAAATTTAGATGTAAACAATGGAAAATATATATTCTTGAGAAAATTTCATACATTTATAGTTGTTTATTTCGTTCCATAAATGCATTTCGTTTCTCTTATTTTCGCTTTTAAAATATTCTTGCAAATATATTTCATTTATGATAATTAAATTTTTTATCAATGTTTCATTTCCATTTGTATATGTTTCGTCTACCAGTGTGGTTATTTGCATGATTGTTGCACTTTGCAATTCATTTGTTTTGTTTAAACGCTTTTTTGTTTTTAGTGCGGTTATTGTATACAATTTTGCATATTTTTTTAGTGTTTAAGTTGTTATTACAGTTTTATAGTGATTTTTGCCGTGTTTTATTTGCAAATATGTAACTTAGTAGAAAACTTATAACTAAGAAAACATAATTTAAAGAAATCAAGATTAAATTGTAAATAGGCAAGAAGTTTACAGAAAAAAATGCTTAAATATAAACTGGAAATCATAAACACAGTCTTGTATATGAAATTACAGCGTTCAATGTTGTTTTTAACGAGGCTCCTATCATAGTAAATTTTTCTCAAGCATATATTTCTATTGCAATGAAAATAATAGTTTATGTTATCGAGCATTCTTTTTTTGTTCCATAAGCACTCTTAAGAATTAAAAGTATTTTAATATCTATAAAATTACAATTTTGTAGTTCTGAAGTAAGGTCAAAAAATACCATGTTGTTTTTGACTTGCCGTGATCATAATACAACTAAATTTTACGTATGCTACGTAATGCAAGGTTTTTCTAACATGTTTTGTTTGTTTTTTACTGTATAAAGATTTTTACGTAAAAAATGTTTTTGACTATGATGCGCCATTATAGAAAAAAGAATCCTACGGTATTAGTTTATACAAAATACAAAATCACACGAAGATTATTTTTTGAGCAGATGCAAAATTTCCCAGCAGAGATTTATACGAAAAAAATAATAAGTCCTTTTTACCTGTTTCATAACTGACCTGCCGCCTTTGTTTTCGTCTTTTTTATTGAGCTGTTTCACACGTGCGAGTAGATACTATTTTTTGGTTTGTTTTTTTATTGTTTAACTGCTGCATACATTCTAAAGTTAACTTTTTTATCATGCAATCACTCATCTATACAAAAAATACTTTGTGTAAAAAAACCTTTTATACCAGTAAAATTATACGTAAACAGCAAAGGTACATAAAAAACCTAGTACGCGATAAAAGGTAACTATAAAACATTTTTCAGTTTTTTTTTGCGTATAGTTAAAATACAGATTTTATAAATTAACGTACATATAATGAAGTTTTTCCACGCTGTTACAATTATTCCTACATTTCTCATTTTTACGTGGCAATAAGGTATAATACATCTATGTCATCAGATTACAAAAAAAGTTTATCATAGAACGATAGAATAAAAACATATGCACAATAACTAATAAAAACTTTTTTGAACGAAAAACTAAACAAAAATATAAATTCTTTTATCTAACGCTTTTTATACTTTCGAATATACTAGTGTCTGATATCAGTAAACTGTGCAAAAATAAGTCAAAATTGTTTTGTTCTATAAAAAAACAAACTGGCGTTTTTGCTATAAATATCAACGTCAAAAGGTATTTTGTATTTAGTATAGGCTTGATATAAAAACGCATAGCCAATATTTTTTTATACACCGAGCCTATAAAAAAACCCCCGGGCCCACTAGGATGATGATCTACCCCTGGAACCCATAAGTAAAAAAAATTAGCAGCTCAAAAATTGGAACTATGCACCAAACCTGAATACAAAAGTGCGATAATAGTAGCTAGACGGCACAGAAAGCAGAAGTAATATCAACAGAAAAGTAAAAAAAAAAACGTGTTTTATTTTGGATTATTCTAGAATTCTATAAAGGGTGTTCACTACCTACTATGCCTGTTTTACCTGCAAACATTTGCGAAAAAACAGTCTTGTTTTAAATAAATGGCCGAGCATTGTAAAAACCAGAATAAATATAAATACATTAAATATTGTCCCGCATTTCTTAGAGTCAAAGTAAAAAATCAATCAAAAAATATAAATGAGATAGCAAAGATTAAAATACGAGAAACGAGAAAAAGAAAAAAATAGGCAAAAATGAAGTGGTTGCAAATACGAAGGCGTTAAAAAAAAGTATCAAAGACTACAGCTATACAAAGACGATAAATTGATCAAATCTATTTCAAAGGATTACGTTGCAGAATTTCATGGAAAGAAGCAAGTACATATTATTTTATAATACTATATTTCTGATGATTGTTTTTGCAGATTTTGCATAAGAAAATCTAAAAAAAAAATATAGTTAATGAACAGAAAAATGTTCCATTTTTGTCCATAAAAATTGTCAAGAGTAGAGATATCATTTATGATTCTGGTCAGTATGTTTGCTAGATATATTTCTAAGATACTAAATTTTTAGAATCATTTTTGTACCTTAAAAGATTTACCCGAAATACGCTTAGTCAATACAATTATAATATAATTAAATCGTATTTCACTACTTTTAATGTTGATTATAATATACTTGTAAAATGAACACCGTAGTACGTAGCGGCTAGGACTGGCAGTGGCGTGGGTAGGAATTTTTCCTGACTAGGGCAGCGTTTCCCAAACTTTTTTACTGTCGACCCAAAAAATTACAACAAAATATTTCGCGACCCATTTTTTTTATAAGTTATGAAAACAATAAAATAAGTAAAAAAAAATTGTAATATGCATATTATAGGTTTATGATAATTCTGTTTTTCCATAAAATGTTTCTGATTTCTAATTTTAGAGATGCAACAAAATTCTAACGCTTACGTGAGTACGGGTTAACAGCTTGCTGTCGGGGCATAAGATGTAAAAGCATCACGGTTTTTTGTT
>JAQFYM010006020.1:0-12321 GCA_034694785.1 Agrenia bidenticulata
TAAAACAAAAAAAATACTTTTTTTTTATTTAGTAATTTTAACCAAAAAACTGGTACCTGGTAACCTACTGGTAACGCGTACCAAAATGCCATTTTATATTTTTTCGAACCGTACCGGTGCCGGTACCAAGCTGGTAAGGTACCGGTACGGTACCCTGACCCAGCTGCACCGCAGTTCACACTGCGTACTCTGCTTTTAACCCGCCTTTTCGTTTAGAAAATAAAAAAGATAATTTCATTTTAGTTCGTGTAACCCATTCAAATACACAACTTAAAAAAAATAAAAATCAATTTACTATGCTGATGTTTTTTCCCATCATCAATATTTTTTATTCTGACCTTGTTTTTCTATAAAAACAGAAAATATACAACAAAAACAAAAAAAAAACAAATAAGTTAAGAATGTTGTTATTGTATATAATTTTATATACGCATAAACTTACAGTTTACATGGTCCACAACCTTTTGAGCTCCGCTTTACTATTTTTACAACCGTTTCCTAAGAATAAACTAAGCATGTCGTTGTCATTCTAAAACTAAATTAAATAACTTAATGCATAAACGTTTTTAGAAGAATAGCAAAATACAGTTTAGTTTTTTTTTATAAAACAAATCCATGCCAATTTCGCAAAAAAAAACGAATCTTCTTGTTGACTTCTGCATATTATCACCAGAGTACGGCATATACTCTAATATGTTTTGCAAAACTGTAAGCAACATACATTTTACTAGTATTTACATTTTGAGACATCAACTAGTGCGCATGCGCGTATTTTTCTACAAAAAAAAGTAGAGTTGTATGTAGGACCCTGGTCGTGAAATCATTTATTTAGTTACAATGTAAATACTTGTACCCGTCTTACAATATAAAAATACTATAACACTGTATTAAAGACCTTTTTGCCAAACAGCTGTATTTAACAATATGGACACCTAAACGGTCGTCGTCTTCCACACGAAAAAAGGGCGGTTATAGCGATTTTGCAGGTTTAAACTAGTATTTTTTTTATACAAGCACTACAAAAAGCACAGGTTAAGTTTTTTTTATGTTTTATACAACAGACTTGTAATAATCTAGTTAAGGAACCAATAAAATCCCGTAAATTCCGCCTTCGAATTATTATAAGAAAAAATTTGAGCTAACAAAAAGCACTGTATCGTACAAGAATTTAGCAGTGGACAAATTAAGCAGTCATGACAAATCTTGATTACTGAAAAACGCATAGAAAAGTACAAGTCCTGAATATGTAAATGATGTCTTACTAGGAACAATGTTATTTTTAAACCACACACCAACGCACGAGACATAGATTACTGAACAAAAAAAAAGGCAATCAAGTTTGAGCTGACCTGTACCAGATATAGGCTGCATACGGAAATGTACGCTTACGCATATACATAAGCAGTTGTGAGTACATAAAAAAAAACAACGAACAGATAAAGTCATTAAGTAAAAAAAAACAAGAAGTAATCAAGAAACGTAGGTGGCAGAAGATGCTGTATGTAGACACATAAAACCCCAGGGTTTACAAATTAAAAAGACGGCTGGCGTTCAATTATTACGTAACATACACATAAAAGGCTAGGGAGTGTAAGTAATTATAAAAACTCAAATGACGCTATCAATGCAGTCAGAAGAGGAACAGTCTGAGGTGGAAAAAAGTAAAATATGTGATAAAGCAGCCTTTATCGTATAAAAACACAAAAATTTTACTACTTGTAAACTATTTAGTCGGGGAAAACCCCAATAAATACATTATTATATATGCCGTTATTGCCAATGCTTATTTTTACCATCTTGCTAAGTTGATACAGAGAAAAATATAGCTTCCATTGACTTCGACTTTTTAACATAGTCTTGGCAAGTCAGCCTTACGTTTGAAAATCTTGTATCAGCCAGATAAAAAGCAAAAAATGTATACAAAACTAATAAAAAATACATTCCTGCGAGTAGGTGGTGTTGATGCCTGCTGCATCAGATAGGTTACCTAAGCAAAGAACAAGGGTATATTTCCGCTTCAGGAGCAAAGCGACGCCAGAGCGCGAATCGACGTCTGAGACTGAAGCGAAGGACCCGAGACTTGATGCGAAGCTTCAAGTCTCAAAGCCCACCGCAGGAGCCAAAATAGTAAGCATATATAGCCTTAAAAGCAAATATTTGGCTGGAATACTAATTATAATATGTAATATAGCAACTGAACTAGAAAATACTATTGTTCTATAAAAAAAGGTATAAAAGACCGATAGTTGTAAATAAAGAAGTATTTTTCTAATAATTCTTTTCCTCCGCGTAGAGAAAAAACTTTTCGAATTACCCACTTATCCAACCGATGGCATAACCAAAAACCACAAAAATGTATGCAACTAATAAAAAAAAGTCATACTTGAAAAAAACCTTTTTTTTGTTGAACACTGGTAAAATTAGCCTGTTTCGGTACGCAGCATAAAGCTCATACATAAAACACATGTACGCACTGGGATAAAATTAACTTGAAGAACGCCACATTTGCAAATATATACATTTCTAATGGATTAAATTTTTTTTTAGCTACAGCAAGGTAAACACAGGTGACATTCGTAATAAGTCCAACAAAAATAATAATTACTTGCGACTGAGTCATCAAAGCTATGCACAGATTGAGGGCGAGCCGTGGAGAAAATGGCAGAAAAAAAAAACATGCGTTGTTTAGAGAAGGAACAATTGCGTCGTCAAAAGTTATATAAAAGGCGTCGTTCATACCCATTAAAAAAGAAAACGCAGCAAAAAGATACAAAAAAGTTTAAAGCATTTATGATATTTATAAAGCGATTCTGAATTGCAAACAAAATAAAAAACATTTGTAATTTCGAAGCCGGAGCTGTATTTATTTTCAAAGAAGGTGCCCATGTCAGGGTAAATAATAATTACCGTGTTTTTTCTAAGAAAACGTTTTGATTGCCGCACCAGATCATTTGCGTTATTAAAACCTTAATACGGCGTGATAACGGCTCAGCAAAAATTCGAAAGACAATAAAAGATATTAGGTAAGTTGTTATGAAAATTTGACATGGTCTGATTTTTTTGACATTGGGATATTTGCAACAAGTTGCATAAAACGAAAATGTGCGTTTTACGATTGTGTTGTAGACATGCGAATGGTTTTGCCTACTCTTAAACCTAAAAATATTTTTTCTGTAAAAAAATAAGATAAGAAGAACATACACACCTTAGCGGCAGATGACGTAAAAGCTAGTAAAAAAAAATTTGATACCATATACAAGTTAAACAAACATCGACAGTATATAAGATAAGACGCTTTGTAGTTGATACAATTTACTGCTGACAATATGTAAATAACTTATCGACGTTGCTGAAAGTCACTGAATGCCGTACAAAGACTTAGTAACATAGGTCAAAAAAAATCAGCGTATACAATATAAATATAGAAGTTTCATTTGACAAAAAAAAAACAAAAGCGTAGAAACATGGTTGGTAGAACAGTTACGTACAGATTGTACAGTTTTTTTTGCAGCTCAAGCATGCTAAAAAGTAATCGCCGCAATTTAATGCTAAATTGGCATTTGCGGCAATGGACGAATAATTGCATTCTACAGCAACCGTTTGCACACAGCCACAATAAATGTTATACCTTAAATCTAAAAATATAGCCTACAATAGTATCGGTCAGCCACGAAAAACATCTGTTACTAAATTCTTGACATCAGCTGAAAACAAATGTTAAAGTAACAAGTATTCACATAGGATAGAGACAAATCAGTACAATTATATAGGTGGAATGCTTAATAACTACCATTATAAATACGATTTATTTGCTAAACAAGCTTTACGCGCAGTTTCTATAACAACGTGTATACCTAGCCACATACAGAGCGTAACGAAGTATTTGATAATACAAAGCAATCATAACAAACGAATACAAAAAATTAAGAATCTGAAGCATTCAAGTATAAATTGTGTTTTGCACTTATACAGTTAATGGCCACGCAAAAAAGTAACAAAATAGCGTGCTAGAGCTGTACTCAATCGCGCAGGCTATTCCCTTGACCGTAATCGAGGCATCAGCGCTGCAGGATACCACTTTTTAGTGGGATAATATGACTTGCAAAAGTTGAAATTTGTAAAAGCTAAAATGATCTAGAATACCTAACTTTTTTTATATGAAAGTCATTCTTATGTAAACCCTCAGTTCTAGATGAAATAAAGGGTTTTAAGAAACTTCGTTACTTTAAAAATGTATGCAATTGTTTTATGTTATTGCGAATAAAACATTTAAGTGCATATCCAAAATATGAGCAGACCTAAATACATTATTGAACTAATGTCACGAGGCAACAGGGTAAAAAGGTCTGGCAACAAAATAGAATTACATTTGTCGAATGCATCCGGCAAGGATTGAACAAGCATATAAATACATAGTAATGTTTTTACGCGTGTGTAAAACACAGCGGACAAAAACAGACTGATATATAGTACAAAATAAGAACATCAGATGCAGATGAGCTATTAAAAATAAATGGGGTTCAGCTTTTACGGAGATCGGAAAGTGGCCACAAGTTTTTTTTGCACGTTAATTTTTTTTTGAACAAAAACATCCTAAACTTTGATTCAGTAAGACAGCGAATGAAGCAACAGGGGACCTGAGCGAGATAATACAAGATCAATAAAAACGGTACATACTTAAAGCGACAATTATTTGCAATTTGCCAACGCCATTTAAAAAGATTTTTGCGATGCATATAATATTTAGCAGCTTTCTTTTTTATTGTTTCTTTGCCACTAAAATTGCAAAAGACAGGTCGGCACAGGTACTGATGAAAAAAAAAGCGAATTATTGTGTTTGACAAAGTAAGTAGGGTGCACACATCAAAAAAGCATTACACGCAATACAAAACCGTTCTTTGTACGACGTTGGAATATATCTACGGAATACAATATAGAAATGACACCTCTGCTACCACATGAACAAGTTTATGGGTCTCAAGGTTAATATTTGGTATAGATTAAGCACATGAAAGTTTTGCACTGCCAAAAAAAAATGCACATCTTAAAGTGAGCAATAAATACAAAAAAGAGAACAAAAAAAATTAGGCTGGTGCTATGATGTTAAGTAACAGTTCGCAAACTGTGATAAAAATGACCGGCGTAGCTTAGTTGATTGGGAATCATGGTAAGACGTTTTTTATGCGAAACTTTAGATTGTCGCAGGTTTTTGCAAAATTGAACATATGTGAGTAACAGACTAAATCTGAGAGAGGCAAAGAGTGGAGGAACCCATATCCGAACCATAATTTTTTGTTATGCATGTAGTCTGTTTAGTCCCCCTACATAATTTAACATCATAATGAAACTAGCTTCAAGATTAAACTACACTGAACAGCAGTATACAACACTATAAAAATTTTTATTGCTGTTTTTAGCATATTTTTTTTGTCTTGAACTCAAATTGTCTATGATGCTGCTTATTAAAAAACAAAGAATGTCAAATTTGTGTGTCAGATTACAAATCAACACCTGCATAATCATTTGTTTTTTTTGTTATTATTAAAAAAAAAATCGTTTCATTTTTTAAAAAAAATGCTTCAAACAACTTGTAAAATAGCAGATTATACTGGAAAACTGTAATACGTTTTTTTGTTTGTTTTTGATAGTTAAAAATTTAAATATATAAAAAAAGCAAACCATAGCACCTGTCATAAGCTTGTAAACACGACCAGAAATATGAAGTATATCATAATTTTTTTTTATTGTATACAATCAAAAGAAAAATCAACTTTATTGCATACAGTAGGCGTATTAAAGGGAAAGCGGTATGGGGCTGCTGGTTTTTACATAAAAAAAATCTCTTTCTGAAATTAAAAAGGCAAAAGTTCATTTTTGTGGCACACATATTGTAAAACTGAAGACTAAGCCACAGCAGTTGTAACCATAGGCGATAATATTTTTTTTATTTTTTATATAAAAAATAAATTGATATAAAGCCTAAAAAAAGCGAGCCTGACACTTGCTATCACGTAACTAAGTCCCACATGTTACCACTGCGTACTTTGTTAACGGTTTGTAATATACGATATACAGGCAAAAACTTCTCCAAATTTGTTTTCCAAGTCGTAAATGGTAATGTAAAACTACAATATACAATGTAAATACAGATTTCTATAACAAAACTTTTTATATTGCTAAGTTTGCATTTAGCTAATTTTGTATTGTAAAATTCGTCACCATATATTCTTTGATATCGTCGGATACGGCTTTTATACAATCATCGACAATTTACCCTTTATAACTAGGTAATATTTTTTTTATTTCAAAGCTTTAAATTTTGCACTGATGATTAATTTATGAAATCATAATAAAACACCATAGGTTTTAAGTAAATTACCACAGGTTTTTAGTAAAATACCCCAGGTTTTAAGTAAATATCCCAAATAAAAAAGTTATAAGGAAATACGCCCTAAAAATTAAGATAAATACCCAAGGTAATTATCAAGCAAAATAAAACTAAAAAATCGCAAGATAAGAGACACAAATTCGAATAAGAATTATTAAAAGTTGCCAAGGTGCTAAAAAATATAAAATGGTCGTTTATTTTTATTATGAATAAAGTTGTTCTATGCAGTTTATCTTTGATATTTTAGATTAAAATTAAATAAAAAATACCTGGCGTGTTTTACGTAATTTTCAGGGAGTATTTCATTATAAATTTTTCATTTTAGATTTTTACTTTAAACCTGGGGTATTTTACTAAAAACCTAGGGTAATTTACTCAAAACCTATATTGTTTTATCATACTTCCATTAAACCTATTGTATGAAACACATGTTCTTATTATTTCTAGTTTGTATAACACTTTATATTTTTTTCACTTTTACTCATGCAAAATAGCGAAAAAATTATATCTTATTGACTAGGACTACATATATATATATCTATTTAATATATTTTTCATACCTCTTAATACAATCCCCACATAAACTTATATATATTTTACATTTTTCAAATTCAAAATTAAAATTGGATAACTAAAGACACATTGTACAAAACTGGTTCACATCTGGTGTTTTTTATGCAAACAATCTGGATTTTTTTCTTATAAAAACCTGGCAACTCTGGTAAATTATACTTAGCCACAATACGAACGTAAAAAATAATAATAAAAAATATTTTTTTTATTAGCTTTACAATTTTTTGTAAAAATTTATCAGCTGGAATCTTTTTTTGGCATAGTTTGCTTTAAGCGTGAATTTTGTAACAACACCAAATAAGTAGTTTATCTCCTAATGGTGATCGGCAGCTTTTTTTGACTTGCACAACACCAAGAAAAATTTCATTTTGGTTGCAAATCACCAAATCAAGTATACTTGTCCGTATATTTGCACAGGATTATTAGAATTTAAATTTGTAAGTGAATGAAAAATAGATACTATACAAAAAAAAAATACAATATTTTAACTATATACTAATTCTACTATCTGTCATTTTTAATAAGTAATTATCTATAGTTTTTGTACTATAATAGTTTTTATGAGCTCTTTTCCAAATTGACGCTAACCAGGCCTGGAAAAAAAATTTAGCCTTTAACCGCGTAATTATATAAAATGTATACACAGTATACTCAGCCTTAGCAAAACATGTCTTTATTCGTTGTATTTGGCGCTTTAAATGCGCCCTTTTAATAGTTTTCTGCTTATATTATGTACCATAAATGCAATATAAATTCAATATAAATTTCTATATGTATATATTAATAAAGTATTTGAAAGACGCCTGTAAAAGTTGCAGCCCTTTTAAAAACTAACTTTTTAATCCATAAACAAAAAGCTTTATTTATATATTAAAAAATATAGGAACCGTTTGTTTACGTCATTATATCTGTTTAACAAGCTTCAAAACGATAAAATCTGCGGATATTAGATTCTCTTTCGTCATATTCCTTTTTTAATACCAAAAAACATGTATAATCTAACAAAATTGTTACTTTTTGTAGTTAAAAAATATGTTTATTTTTTACGAGCTCGGTCTTGGTAAGCAATTAAATATATTAATTTTTTTTAAATCGTTATGCAAAAAGTTATTGTAAATTTTTAGAATATTTTTTATTCTGCAAAAAAAAACAAATACTATACATATTCTTATTGTCTAAATCACTAATTCGATGACGTGGTGTATTCAGGATTATTTTACGGGGGAGAGGGGTCACACCAAAAAATAGACTAACTCAGTATTACGACAATTCTACCCTTTTAAAAAAAAAATTTAAATTTTTTCTAAATAAAAATGTTTTACAGGTTTTACAGCAAAAATTTTACATATAAAATATCCCTTAAATCAACGTTTGGGATTTTTTACGAGGCGAGTAAACCCCATAACCATGCCCTTTATGGGATACGCTCGTAGGAAACGATTGTTGCGCACGCCCACAAAGATGATTTACTTTTTTTAGGTTCTTTTAAAAACAATGCATATAAAACCAGACTCTTGACAAAGTAATTAGAAGAGAAGGGATTATAAAACATTTTAAAATTATGTGATTTTGGGTTAAATGCGTTAAGTTCACTCGATATGTAAAAAAGTAAATATTAGGAAGAACTTCTTTTTTTGTTATCATTTATGAATATTAGCTGAGGTCAGGCCCGTACGGGCATTTTGCTATTTAACAGGCGGACGGGCGATACAAGGCTTTTACCGGCCATGCCGGGCGAAATATACACCAAAAAAAGATAAATACAGTGATACATCCAGCTTTGTATACCTATGTTTAACTGCCAGTCGAGAGCTAATTATATATACCTTTTTTTTATCACTTTTTTACATTCTGCATATATTCGCATTAAGTGTATAAATAAAACATACATGTTGAGGCCACATTTGTATTGCTTTAATCGACTAATCACACGATATTTTTTATCAATAGTTTACTTCGGCTTGTTTACTTGTATAGATATTGATGTTTTTACATTTTTCTATAATAGTTTTTTTGTAATTACATGGTGAAATATATAAAATACTAGACTGTAAAAACTATAAATTAATATAACAGTTTTGTAAATAGTCGCTTTTAATTATTTTGTCATTGTCAAAATGTTCTATTATCTTTAATTTGAATTTATTTTTAACATAGAAGAGTATGACTGTAAATTTAATTAATATTTTTCTACGAAGATAAGCAAAGAAATGGTCTACTAAATACAAAAAAAAAAAAATACACAAACTATTGTAAAATCACTTTTTTTGTTTAAATGACAAGTAATCATCCCTTCTTTTAAAATTTAAAATATTTTCACTTACAATATAATATTTTAAAATATAGTTTTATGCCGTTTTTTTTTTTTTTTTCTACTTATTAAATATGAAATCATTTTTTCGCATTTAAATATAGTTAATCGAAATTACTATCTCGATTTGCGCGCGGAGTAATATTTAAACTTTTTTTTATATGTAAGCTGACGAGATAAGTTTTTACTGGATATCTTCTATTGAAATTCCATTGATAATTTAATTCTTAAACTGTTTTTTATGCAATTTTTCTTACTTTTTATACAACGAGAAAAAAAAATGTAAAGCTCCTGGTTTTTTAAGTTTAAGCTTAATCTGAAATACAGCTTGGTGCATTGAGCCTTTTATATACATGATTTGCAAATTTTTTATCCCAAGTCAATTTTTTTTTACATATGTAAAATATGTTACTGAAGTTATCTTGTCGGCTTAAAATGAAAATAAAAAGTAGATAATAAATATATCTAAATATAGAATTGTTGTAAACTTATATGATAGATAAAATTCAAAACCAAGAATAAAATTGCTTTTTGTAGACATTTATCTGCGATTTGTGTTCAGCTTAATAGTTAAAGAGCAAAAGATTGTTTTTCTGCGTAATTTTATGTATACCCTATGTTTGTTTTAATTATCTATAAAAAATGTGTTTTATTTATTATAACAAAGTTTTTATAAAACTATAAAATTGTACAGAAAAATAAAAAACTTAAAAAAATATACATAAAGTAAAAAAAAACCTGGTATGTACAGGCGAAATAAAAAATATACGCCCGGCCGGGCCGGCCGGGCATACCGGGCCGGCCGGGCATACCGGGCATATTGCGCTACGGGCCTGACCCCAGAATATTAGATAGATGGTTTATTGAAATCGTTTCCTCTTAAATAAATCCTCATGTTCATCATCTTGTAGATTCGGTCGTTTAAAACCTCGTTTTGAAGAGGAGGGATCATCCTCTGTATGTAATTCGTCACTGTAGACCGTATCATTTTCTTCGGTATCCATGTCATCACAGTTATTGGTAACCGGTGGTTGATCATAATAATGATTCCTTAAAGTTTGTTCCAGGAATTTTATCTGTTGGAATAATTCTTTACTTAGTTTAATACATCCGTTTGTTATGGCTTTGTTTAAGTCTTTATCTTCCGGCATATCTCTTACAAATCCACTGCGCAGAGAGTACCGGATACTATTATTAATTACTTTGTCCTTTTCCACATAGGGGGTAAATTTTGAAATCAATGACTCGTCAGTTTCGGATTCTTTGCAAGCTTTAAAAATAAGAATAGCTCGATATTGAAAGTATAATTTTTCCCTGACCGACAAACGTTTAACCAATTCATCAGATGAATAAGGTAAGATTACAACACTATTATCATACTGTGTTTGCTGTGTGAAAAATATAAGGAAAAGTATCTTCATTAGACTATCTTCGATTTTCAATTGTTCTGTGTGCAAAATTTCGTCGTCGCTAATATATCTGGAAGCTTCTTTTAAGATATGCTCATGAAAAATTCGATATTTTCTAACAAAACATTTCTTTTGTTCCTGCGTTTCAATATTGTTTGTATTTGAATGCAAATATGCACAAAATACACTTCTCGATTGAAACAATATGAAAATGATAAAATGAACTCGATTAAAAGATAAATAGATGTTCTTTATACTCCATAATATATTGTGAAAATAGTGCATCGATGAATTCTTTTTAGAGACTAATCCTACGCCAAATCTGTCAATTTTAGAAAAATCATGAGAATAGAATTTCATGTTCGAAGAATGTTGCATGTTCTATTGAGAAATCTTTATATAAATACTTTTAATCATAAATAGAAAATTAGCTAAATACCCCTGTTTTTAAAAACTTGATTTATTCCCCTTTTTTGTACAATTAAAGAAATAAAATGGAGTAATAAACTAATTAATCGACAAATCAGTGGATTTAAACTATTTTTTTCTGAAAATAATGATAAGAGAAAACATAATTGATAAATATTTAAACTAGAGTAAACTTGAAATTGAAACATAAGAAACATCTTTTATACACAACAAAATAAGAAACGGTACAATGTAGATATCACTGCACCCCACATCAAAATTATAGCTGATGAGATCAGAACAGAAGTTTTATTTCAAAGTTTCTATAATTTTAGTTTTATTTTAAGAATAAAGAAAAATCAAGACTTCAAATCTGATTATATTGACGATCAAAAACACTAAAAATTGTAAATTTTAATAACTACATTTTTACTGATAAAAAAACGATGATATATTTTTTCTTAACATTGTAAGAGTACAATATATGTTTCTTTGGGCAAACTTACAAATAAAAGTGCAATGAAAATTATTACAAATTCCAATGTAAAAAAAGAAATTTTTTTATCTGTTAAACTTCACTTAATTTAAGTTGCATTTACAAAATCAAAAAACCCCCGAAAAATGTAGAGACATACAAAAAACAAAGAAAAAATTAAAAGAAAAATTAAATAATAAAAAAAAAAAACAATTAAACAGATCATAAGACTAAATACACATTTATATAAGAAATATTCCACAAAAAAAAAACGCCGATTAACTGAACAAAATTCAGTCGAATAAAAGGATTTTTATTGAATGAATATCCTAATTACAAGACTAAAAGTTATTTCGGCACTAGAACCCGGACTTTTTGGAGAATTTAAAGAAAAAAAGTATCTTGAGATAGCTTGCTTTCGTATCAAACATCTTTTAAAATCCCTAAGGCCCAACGTTTTAACTTTAGAGATTAACAATTTATCTCTAAGAGTGTGTTTTTTTACTCTATGGTAAAATGATCTTTTGCGTTAGAAGAAATGTTACTATGGTACGTTATAGTTGTATCAATACATTATTTTTATATTTTTAATACATTTTGCGTTATTTTTATAGTGTTTAGTCCTTTAAATATACCATGGTCAAAATCTTACCATAGAGCGGTCCGTGACTTCTTGATATTCGGAATTCCGAGTATTCGGAAAAGTGTTGTTCGGAATTCCGGGTATTCGGAATTCTTATTATTCGGAATTCCGGGT
>JAQFYM010006021.1:0-12319 GCA_034694785.1 Agrenia bidenticulata
AATCACAATGAAAACCACAATATGAATAATAATCATAATCAAAACCCTCAAAACAATAATCACAATGAAAATAACAACATTGACAATAATCACAATGAAAACCACAATGTTAACAATAATCACAATGAAAACCACAATATGAATAATAATCATAATCAAAACCCTCAAAACAATAATCACAATGAAAATAACAATGTTAACAATAATCACAATGAAAATAACAATATGGACAATAATCACAATGAAAACCACAATATGAACAATAATCACAATGAAAACAACAATCAGAACGACCATATTCACAATGAAAACAACGAGCACAATAATCACAATGAAAATCAGAATCAAAAAAATAATATTCACAGTGAACACAACAGTCAGAGCGACAATAATCACAATAACAACAACGGTCAGGACAATAATGATCACAACCAGCTTGAAAACCACAATTCAAACAATAATATTCACAATGAACACAACAATCAGAACAATAATAATAATAACAACGAAAATAGCAATAAGAACAATAATTCAAATGATAATAGCAATCAGAACAAGGGTAGCAACTTCGAAACAAATACCCACAGCACAAATGACCGTCAAAAGCGTAACGCTGACCGAAACTCTAAAGGAAGAAGCAATGACTATTCTTCAGAAAACAACAATGGCCCTACAAGTAATTTCAGAAACAGCAACAATGAAAATTTCCGAACCCCGAACGGTTGTTCAAATAACAAGGTTTCTAATTCCAATGGACAAGGGAGAGGACCAGCAACCGCGTCGGCAACCTCAACAGGTTGTGGCAGCGCTTTAGCTAATGCCGAAAACGGCACGAGGTCCAAGGCATCAGCGCTTACTAAAGGGTCTGGGAATTCTGAGGCTAATTCCCACTCGGTTGGGCAAGGGGGGTCCTTGTCCATCTCGGAGTCCAAAGGTGGAGGGAAAGCCACGGGCATTTCCGTTGCTACGGGGGGTGGCAATTCCGAGTCCAACGCTGCGGCAAATGAAGGCGATGCCAGTGCTTTCGCTGTGTCTCAGGATGTGGGGGACAAGGTCGATGGCCTCTTATAATTATGCTAATATGTAATTAACGACAATCTTGTATTCATGTATAATTTAATTGAAAAAAAATCAAAATTTTATTTTGTTTACTTTTTGTATTTTCATTTGTAAATTAGCGAAATTAATTGCAGATTTGGAATGCGACTTAACCTATTGCGAACGCGATCATGTGAAAAATTATACGATTCTATAATTTACCAGTTGATTGAACCCTTATTCACAAAAATAGGCGGATCTCTAGACCAGCATATTACGAATTAGCTCTTACAGTTATCTAATATTGTACAAGGCCCTTCGGTAGTACTAACTGCTGAAATATATATCAGCAAAAACAAATTTCCTCAGGTGTGGTTTGGTCATAAGTCGTGAGGTATGGGAGTTGTAGCCGACACTGACTCGAGGAACTTTGATCATCGTCATAAGCGTCCGAGTCTGGATTTAGTACGGTTGACTCCATTATCTCCCCAACTAGACATCGGAAGGCTGCTTCTACGTTATTGGATTCTTTGGCAGACGTTTCGAAGAAGGACAAGCTCAGTTTACTAGCCAAATTCTGAAATTAAAAGAAACAATGTGGTCTAGAAAAAGTTTTTAAAAGGACTTGGTACAAGATATAAGTACAAGGTCACCTTGCCCTGCCTCTGGCTAACCATCCGCTCACTCTCATCCACATCCACTTTGTTTCCAAGAAGAATCTTGACTGCATGAGGTAGGCCATAATCATCGACGAATTTTAACCAATTGTCGACAGACGTGAAGGAGGAGGTGTCCGTCACATCGTAAACTAGCATTACACCTTGAGCATTTCTAACGCAGTTTGTGGCTATGGACTTGAACTTTTCTTGCCCGACTGTGTCCCACTACATAGCATGTCATTAAATGTTCATTAAATAGACTTAAATTATTTACGAATATATACCAATGACAAGTTCACTCACAATGTTTAATTTAATGAGTTTACCACCCATCTCCATCATCCTAAAGCACTAAAATAAAACAATACTGTAAAATTAGGTGTGTAGGTCAGCATCAAAATTTGAATTCTTCAAATTTACTCACCAGATCACAACCAGTGGTGGCCACGGAATCTCCATGAAAATTTCCCGTCTATAAACCAACATCAACATCCTTCTTTCAGACACGGTAAAGTAAAAACTTGTCAAGCATGGTAACATTTATAACTAATTAGTACCGTAAATCTCTTCAGAATTGAGGACTTTCCAACAGACGAATTTCCAAGGAGTACGATTTTGAAAATATAATCTCTGTAATTATAAAAGAAATTAACTACTTGAAATGGAAAGTATGTCAGGTGATTTGAAACTTACGGCTTTCCTTTCAGTCCGAGGTTATCATTGCTTTGGACTTTCCTCTTGACTGAAGGGTCGATTCCATAAAGTCTAGTCAGGTTCGTCAGATTTACAGGCTCTCGGCACATGGGACAGCTGAATTAAATTGGGGTAAAAAACATCATGCCAAATTTTTGAAAACCTTAACTTTTGATAAGCAATTACGTACGTTCGATTTCCAGCTTGGATGTGTTTCTTGATACACGAGTCATGGAAAATGTGACCCCCAGGGGTACTCACAAAATAGTCTTTGGCCCGACTCCCTGAATTTAAAAATCACTCTATTAATATTCGAAAAGGTGGATGACAGCTAATTTTTAAAGTTAAAAAAAAGTATCCCCTTACTAAAAATATTTAGCATTTCTAAACTTCAAACCAAAATGGAATATTTTCTACCTGAAGTGAATTCCAAACATATCGAACAGTTGAAGCCTGTGTCAGAAGTCATGCTGTCTCTTTTATTGTCTTGTCAGTGCTGGAAGTTTCCTTTTAAAGTTAATTAATTAATTAAAGATTTAATTTCTAAACACCAACCTATATACTTCCATCTAATAAACTTTCCTATTATAATTAATTAAATCTTAGACTTGCACAGATGAGATGTAGTAATAACCTATTTGTGTATTTGTTAG
Organism: Agrenia bidenticulata; assembly: GCA_034694785.1. Classification (NCBI taxonomy): domain Eukaryota; kingdom Metazoa; phylum Arthropoda; class Collembola; order Entomobryomorpha; family Isotomidae; genus Agrenia; species Agrenia bidenticulata. The sequence continues at coordinate 3,044 of JAQFYM010006021.1, forward strand.
TTGGCAAATGTGAGTAGAAAGTGTTGTTTAGGAGATGGCAAAATGGGTTGATTTGAGTGCGGCGGATTTTGTGGAATTCAACCCTTTACTTTGATAGGCTGACGATGGGGACTAGTGAACAGATCTTGCTGAACCTTCTAAAATGATCATTTGTATTTACGCATCGTCAGTATTCTTATCTTTTCAAGATAAATATTCCAAGTTTCAGATCAGAGGTTTACAATGTATCTATTAATCTTATTTTTATGAAGTTGCTATGCATGTGGTTACCTAGAATCAATCACAAGGACGGATGGGGTTCGATTGATAGATTTCTATGATGTGCATGCCAAATAATTCCAACCCGATCAAGTTACACATTGATGACATTAATAATTTCCAGTGCCTTTAATTACGAGTTGTATACTTGTAATTTAATTTAATGAAATTTAAAAGCACTGTGTCAAAATCATCCCCACGCTAATCAAGAGAGTAGAAATCCCTGTAGAAATTTCCTGTACAGAATTGCAAGCATGGGTATCGCAATTGCAGGCCTTAATATTCAATCCTGCAGGATAACTTTCTCCAGGGGGGATTTGGATTGGAAACAGCTGCTCAATTAATTCAATAGCTTCTTGGAGATTAACGTCTCGGCATTGGTTTGGATACGACCCAACTAAAACTTGAGGCATGCAGTCCTTGGCATACATCTCGATTTTATTGGGACCCGTTACTATGATTTTTCCACAAGCTTGGGAGTCTGCTGGACATTCTGTTAAATAGTCGCTGGATAAGTCACCTTCTTTGCAATCTTTTGTGAGAGGTAGGCCTGGTAGAGGAATCCCTTCGAGGTTTTTCATGTATCCACATTTATTACATTTCAGCCCTGAAATTTAAAAACAACGTGTAAGGGTTATCATTATGAAAACTAATTAAGTTTGTACAAATCTGTGTTTAATTAAAGTACCCGTTGAGATTGACACCGAGATTGACAGGAGCAGAAGGGATATTTTTATCAAAGAATCCATAATGGCCATTTGTAGTAAAGATTTTCGCCGAATGAACTCGTATGCGTTAGATTAGATGTCGAATAACTATATAAATGGTTCAGAAAGCTCCAGATTATAGCGAACGTACATGTTTATCAAGTCGTAAATATGATAAGCTGATTAATTCTGTGACCAGCAATTATCGATTTCAGGAAATATCAACTTTTCATAGGTTACAGAACAGTTCTGTTATCTTTATTTTTTTCAGCCGGCTGAGTGCTTAGATAATTAGATAATTTTTAGGATTTGATAATGGGCAGTTTTCATTGAATGTTGACATTTAATGATAGCGGACAACGTGGTATGAACAACAGGACAACTAATTTATAATCATTCACGTATTATGACAGATCACATTCATTATTGACCGGAATCAACCGGATTTATTTGATGATTTTGTTTTTTAGATTAAAATTTATTTTAAACCCTAGACAAAACTCTGGGTCATTTCTACAACTTATTCTCCACCATTTCAGTTTAATACTCAAATGCCCTGTTGAATTCAGCCTTTTGCAGTGTCAGGGATTTGCCCTTCTTCCGAGGTCGGACTATAGGGTGAAGATATTCGGGTCGGACGTATTTCGCTTGCTTAGCACCTGTGAAATTATTCACTTTGATAGTTACGAACCAATTCATGAATTCTATAATTAATAAAATAATTTCCATGCTACTTTACCATTGGTCAATAGGCTGACAATAATTCCTACTGTTATCGTAATCACTCCTCCAATAAAAGAGTACAGTATGTAGGAAATAGTATACAATTTTCTGGGCCAATCTCTGTTAATAAAAAAAACACATACGAATGAAAACCCAACTAAATCTGTATTTAAAAAAAATCTGAAAATTACAAATCGTCAACTCCTAGAATAGTATTGGTTTTGGAAGATGTCCCATTAAAATTGGAGTACACCTCTTCCGAGCATTGTTCAATCGACAAGGGCAGCTTGGGCTGGAAACTATGAGTCTTTTGGAGAAGTATGGCTTGAACTGATAGGAAGCTCATAATCCCTACCCCAGCTAATAGTCCTGTAATTGCTCCCTTAATATCAAAAATTGTATTCGTGGTTAAAAAAAAGTTTTAAAAACTTAACCAGCATGGAGAAAATTCAGAACGTACATGCTTGTTTACAAATGGCATGAATACACCCATGATAAAAACAGCTCCAAGGACCCCGGCCGCAGTCCCGACAACAGTGATGGCAGCTTGGAAAATATCTCCAAAATGCTGGGCTACAAAAGCCAGTAAAACGCAAATGACTCCATACGTCACCGCTATAAAATATTCAAAACATTAGTCAGCTAATTCCAAACTGCTTTAATTTTTCGAATAACACTCACATAAAACTTTGTAGGTGGTGGCTTGAGCAAAGTCTCCCATATTTTTAAAAGCAGGGATTTTAGACAAGAAATCTTCCCATGTCACAGCAGCTAAAGAATTTAAAGTAGAGGATAACGTACTGGAAAAAGTTAAATTAAAATTATTATTCATGATTTAAATGTTTATTTTGGTAAAAATAAGGTTTATTATTTATGCCTCAAAACAGCACTGAAAATGACCGCGACAAAAAGTCCCATCATCCCAGGAATGAAGGCCAACTCCTGGACAACGAAAAACGGAACGATCTGATCCGACTTGGTGATTTGGTGGGAGGTCAAAGGATCACAATCAGCATAGTGGGCAAAGATTGAGAGTCCTGTTACCACCACAAGGCCGACGGTGAAAAATCCAAAGACGTAGCTCCATAAAATTGACCTGATTTTCATTTGATTTTTTTAAACCATTAATTTAAATATAAAAAAATTATTAGGTCAACTCTACTAACTTGACAGCATCTCTGTACGACGGAAGACTGCAGTATCTCTGAACAACCGGTTGATGGACTAGGAAACACATTCCTGCGAATCCGTTCCCAAGAACAATGTTTAAGGTATTGTGCCTCATGAATGGGTCTACACTCCAACTAGAAGGTCAAGTGTCACATAATTTAACCACTGAAATAAGTACTTTGTCATAGCCAAAACGTTACAAGACATTATACTAACTTAAACAGCTCAAGACGACTCCTACTCCCTGCTATTTCGAACATTGCAGAGAAGCCTCCAGATGAATAAATCCCTTTAGCAACAATGGCCGACATTCCAATGAATATCATTCCGAACTGGAACACATCAGTCCATACCACAGCTTTGATTCCACCCTGAAAAAGAACCAATTCGAATAAGTAAACTGTACACGTCTCGGTTCTAGTGAATAAATGGAGAGGCATACAATGCTAGTGTAAATAGTGCCGCAGATCCCAATTCCAATAACGGACATCCACATAGGGAGACCCATCATGGTCTCCATTGCAATAGAAGGGGCATAGAGGACGATACCACTTATGAATAAAAGTTGGAAGATGAATGTCAAGGATCCCATCCATCGGACGAAAATAGAGTCGTACCTCAGCTCTAAATACTGTTTTTTTTCAATTCATTAATATTTGTAAATCACAATTCCATATGAATAATTATTTTTTGAAACCTACTTTACCTTATAAGCACTCGTTAGCTTGAGGTCATACATGACTTTGACGAAGAGTAGAATCCCTAAGGGGTTCGTTATAAGCCCCATCAGCGTCATGAGAAACACTTGTGACCCATACGAATACACTTCTGCCGGGTATCCTACGTGGTAACAAATTTTTCAGAAACATGTGAATTAATTCCAAAAACCTTGGGTGTAACTATACAACTAATACAATTAAAAATCCCACCTAAGATCGTAATAGCTGAGAGGTAAGATACTAAAATGGAGGCAGCGACAGGGATAGCCCCCATCTGCCTACTCCCCACAAGTAACTCATCACTATTGCTCTTATTCCGCCCCCGGACCGCACAGTAAATCCCAATGAACACAGAGAAAACCAGCGTGCCAACCACCACAAAATAGTCCACAACCCCAAGGTAATTTTTCCCAATCATTTCTTTTAATTTAAAAAAAACCAAAGGTTTCAAACGCTGCTAGTTAAGAGTAGTACGGATTTAAAATAAATGCCACCGTCTTTTGACGTGACGAGCCCACGGACAATTGACTAACTTTGATATCCCACTGCAGCCTGCAGCAAGTAATTACTTGGAACTGACAACATTTCCTTTCACCACTGACCACTCACAAGATCACTTGAGTATTTGGAACTCATCCACTCAATTGAAAAGTCTAGAGAGGCATGGAATAACCATCGCTTTCCTAAATGCTGTTCAACAATGGGAAAAGCCTCAGCACCCTGTAGGAATGCAGTGGGTATAAGCAACAATGTTGATCATCTTATAAACAATCCCAGAGAATATATGTATAATGAATGAGGTGATGGTCGGCTGGTTGTAGTCGTTAGAGATAGACCAAGTCGATGCTGATTAGCTGAGATGACCGTAAGATTAGTTACCCCCGGTCGGGGTTCTTATAAGATAGTAAGGAGTTAATGAGAAAGAGTAACAATTATTAACAGTTAGCTCGTATATTTTGATCAGTCACCCAAAAACTAGAATAACAATCGCCTATAGTTGTCCATAGGGATTGACTTTGAGTCTGTGTGTGTGTAAGGGTGTATGTACAGAGATGTGGGGAAGTTTATTGACCATTAATGCCATAAGGTATTTTTTATGAGGGGCATGAAGTAGTAGGGCTGTTCGTAGTATGGCTTATTGACACCCCTTTTGTGGTGTCAAGTTGTTAAGTGTGAGGAGATTAAGCTCAGAATATATTATTACGAAGGGGAATAGTTGATTGTAGTCTCTTTGGACTTGCTGGGCTGGTAATTGCCGAAAGTATTTGCAGGAGAGAAAGTTGTATTGTTATTGGAATTCAATTGTCGATTCTGTCCACCACCAACAGTTTGAGCAATTTTGGCATCATATCGTGTGGCACTATTGCTATTTTAAACATTATAATAGTAAGAGCATCATGACCATTTCTATTGTTGGTCTTTGAGTAGGGAGATTCGAGTTTTTTTTTATCTTGTTATGTAAATATATGCAAATGTCCTTGGGGATTTAAATTGTGGGGTGCAGTATGAAATACAATTTATGTCACCAGAGTCATTATATTCTATAGTTTCGCTGTTTTTAACTTTTATGGAAGTTTTTTTGGCTAGGCGAAGGTTTTATTTGTGTTCAAAGGGTTGTTTAGTTCCACGTATGACCTTCCTAACTAAAATAAAAGCTTGTCAACCTGACGAGTTTGCTTGGGTTGGAAGCAATAGTATCTAAAACTAGATGATCATATTTTATTAACTGTACTGTAATATCTAAAAGTAATCCATAAAGGCTATTGTGAAGGGTCTCCATATTTTAAATTTAAACTTTGAATAAACAATGAACTTATTGGCAATATTTTAAATTTTTGCATTTTCAAATTTGGATATCAAGGAATTTTTTAATAAATAAATACATAACTATTAGCAATTATATGTAGTCAAATTGTGTGCAGAAATTTACAAAATTATTTTTCGATTCTGTAGTTATTCCTCGAATCTCAATTTGAAGTTTATAGAACCCAGTCAGTTAACCATAGTGATTCGTTTGATGACCATACCCCTGACCGCCCCCAAGACCGTACCCCTGGCTTTGACCATGTCCGTGCCCTTGTCCATGGCCACCAACAGCAGACTGGGCAGAGCTGGCAGCCCAAGCCGCTTTATTAGCCGCTGCTTGGCCCGCGGCTAAGTCATGAAGCGCGGCCTGTTGCTTCTGAGCAAGTGCCCATGCATTTTGCTGCGCTTGATATGCTTGTTGAGCTTGCCATTCTCGAACATTCCGCGCTTCCTCTAGTGCCCTTTGAGCAGCGTATAATTGCCCTTGGGAATGGTAGCCTCCATAATGGCTTGCTTGGAGAGCTTGGTGGTTTGCAGCTTCAGCCGCGGCGACGGCTCGGTTTGATTTTGCCAGTTGGGTCGATTCTGCATACGCTGCGGCCTAATAATCAAAAATAACTTGAGTATTACAATGAAAATAAGCTCCTAGACTACGTATACGATTATGTTCTGGCTACCTACCTGAGCAGCATTGGAAGCCTGGGTTATTTGACTCACTTGACCTTGCTTTGCAGCGACTATGGCTTGAGCCTAGAAATTCATTCAATAGAGGAATCCACTAATTTAATGGAACAAAATTTATTACGTTGTTTGCAAAATACCTGCTTCGCTGAGTTGGTGGCCTGTTCTGCCAGAAGTGCCCTGGCCTGATTACCGGCTTGATAAGCTGCGGGCCCTTGAGCTGCCAACGCGGCCTTGGCTTGGTTAGCAGCTTGCTGCGCTAATCCAGCAGCCCCACCTCCACCATGTCCGTATCCTCCCCCTCCTACAGGGCCGTGACCTCCGCCTTGCCCATGACCTCCTCCCCCTCCAACAGGGCCGTAACCTCCACCGTGCCCATGGCCTCCTCCAAACCCTCGTTTTGGCTATTAAATATTTTTATTTACCAACTGATCATATTATTAAGTTTTTATCATTACTCACTCGGATCAGGTTGGTGAGGAATCTAATGGCTGTGGGTATCGGGTGCCTCGTTAAATTCGAATCCGTATTTCTCTCTGCAGAAGCGTATGCTAGAGCTAATAGTAAATAAATTTTAGTATGAACTTCAGAGTTTACTCTTCAATTTGTTTTTATAAATTTCTCTTACCTGTAATCAAAACTGTGATCAATGTTGGAGATACTTTGGTAAGAAATTTCATAATTCCTTGAATCTAATTTCCCTTGCTTGAATCCTTTGAAATACGAAAGCTTTAATAAAGTCGCGTGTTCTATTGCCTAGCCCAGATTTCAAACTGAATCAGTGTTTCAAAAAATTCTTCAAAATAAAGAATCCCACGAGGTCTTGCCCCACTCTTTAGAATCAGAGACGACTTTCGATTGCAGGGTAATCCTATTGAATTGTCTGTACAATAAGAGGCCAGTCACAAAAGCTGAATCAGTAATTAGTCAATCTACTTGTTAATTGCCACATTATTTGAGAGATTAAGAAAGCTTTAAGGTCACAGAGTTTCGATTCTCTAAGGTTTACAATGTTTACATGTATTCGCAGAAATATAGAAGCACATTACAGCATTTCGAGGGTCTACGATAGTTTGAGATTTGATCACATCAAGGTTGCTTCATCTTTGTTACCCTGCTGTCAAAGCTTTTGTGACACCCATTCGAATTTCGTCCTTTTGTGTGTAAATTGTTTTTACCCCCATTCACCTCCCCCCTAAGAGCTGGTAAAAATTTGACCCTCAACACCTAAAATCGTTTATCATTTTCTGTGTAGTTTAGTTTTAGGTTTTACCCCCATACACCTGCCCTAAAGAGCTGGTTCAATTTTGACCCTTAGCAGTCCCTAAAATAGGAGACATCAATGTATTTAAACTCTAACAACTTATTATATTGAAATATATGTAGCTTTCTTAGTTGTTCAGTGGATGATTTCAAAGGTTTTTTGCTGATGAATTGTAATTAAATTCGAAAGTGAAATTAGAGATGTCTTTTGTTGCTGAGCATGTCTTTTTATAGCCGAAAATAAACGAATAGGTTCTTCTTTAGATTTGGATTTTTTACATCATTTGCCGAATTTGAGTTTGTATTTTTAAGGATGGGATTTGAGATGAGAATAGATTACTAAAAGTAAAAGAGCCATGTATGGGAGTGCGTGAGACAACTGGGCTTGTATTGTTCAGACTTTTGTTGAATTAATTTAGGTTTTATTTGATCAACAGTTGCAATTCTAATTCAACTCAATTTAGACAGAGAAAATAACTCTTAAATTGTTGCATAGCATACGCTACAAAAGAATGTTACGATTTTAATACATACGCAATAGTACAGTTGGAAAAGTAAATACAAAGGAATCTTTACTCCTAAACTGGATTGTAATCGTTGAAGGAAGTTTCGAAAATTCTTATCGCCGTCTCTGTTCCCCCTTGTAACCCGCGGGGACATGGCCAGTCGCAATTGTGTTATACCAAGCCCCTGCGGCGTTGGCGGCCGCTCCTGCTTGCGCGGTGGCATGTTGACCTTGTTGCTGAAGGCGGTCGAGGGATTGAGCTGATGAAGCTCCAGCGTTCTGCGTCGCCTGTTGATTATTTTTCCAAATCAGAGAACATAAGTTTTAAGACTTAAGATGCAATCTACACTTCCACTTGAATATTCTAATTGTTACTATTAGAGAGGATTAAAATAATTTACGAACCTGATAGGAACTTAGGAATGCATCATTACCACCAGAAACAGCTTTCTGAGCAATAGTGTCGAATATCACGCCACCCCCACCTCCTCCACTATGATGTCCTAAAGAGGTTGACCCACCGTACCCTACACCGAGGGCACTGGATGGTCCGATCCCCCCCGAATACCTTTCGCCATAATTACCTCGACGGACCTGAGGGATAAAGAATACTGACATTTTCAGACTACTGTAATTTTAAATACGATAAAATATATTCTACAAGTTCCATACCCGAATATGCGCATTTCCATCCCTGGATTGAGAGGCATGGGATATCCCGATGCAGATGGAAATCAAGAGAACGAATTGTGACTTCATGATACTTTCGAATCGTCAAAAGGTGTACAAGTTCTTCTTTTAGATAAGTCTTGTTCAGTTGCCGACTTGAAACTGCAATTAATGGCTGTACTTCTAATAAGAGATAATTTCAAGTCACACTGGGGATTCGTTTTTGAAAACTTTCCTTTTTATATACAATCAACCTGAGCATTCTTCCTCTGCTCTATTTTAAACCTGCAGATCATTTCAATCTCATCCGTCTACTTTGATTGTTTTTATTTTTCTTCATTCATCGCATTCCAATCTGGTAATCATTTACAATTAGATTAAGAAAAATCATGCATGTGTCAAAGCCTTACGTAAGAGATTCACAGACATCTATAGACTCTAAAACCAAGTTGGTGGCTACAATAAAGACACAGCGATGATTTGAGCTATCTTGGTTTTGACTGCGAACTGTTTTAACTTTTAGGCATGATAATGAGATAGGAATTATATTCTTTGTGAATCATGCAAAAGTAGACCATTTTCTAACATGGGTAAACATGAAATCGAGGAACAAATAGAGGCTGATTTAAAGTTGGGACTCGGTAAATTCATACCGGAAAATACCAAGATTCCTTGACAACGTTGGTTGTCGCGCTTGGTGCGCTCTTAACAGGTTGCGCCATCAGCCTATTTTAAAATCGAATAACAACTTTTGAAGGTTTCGAAATCCAATTTA
>JAQFYM010006022.1:0-12318 GCA_034694785.1 Agrenia bidenticulata
ATAGATGTAATGGGGTTTTAAACCATTCCATCTATAGATGTAATGGGGTTACAAACCATTCCATCTATAGATGTAAAGTTACTTTGAGGGTTAATATATGTTTTTACAAAACATATATATTTTAACATCTATTGCAAGATTTTTACAAAGTCATTTGAAATTTATAGTGTAATGTAAGAGAAAAATGATTTTATAACAAGTTTTATTTTATTTCCGCAAACTAACTTTTAATAGACTTTAAAAAAAATTGCAAGCATAACCTTTTTTACAAAAAAATAAAACACATGCATTAAGCACGTATTTTTTATTTCACATTCAGTAACATTTAAATACAAAACAAGCTTTGATTGACTTGCAATAAGCACTTGTTTTTAAGATATTTTTAGGACCGTTTGATAAAGTAACGACTAATATAAAAACAATGCAAAAGATCTATGTACGCAATGTCTCTTTTATTATATGCGTCTTACATCAAAAAAAAGTACAAAAAAATGCCAGGTTATTATTTGTTTTTTAGGTTTTTAACTGTAAAGGTTAAATTATAAACAAATAGTTAAGAAAAGGATTGCTTAAACTTTTTCTAAATTGTAAAAGTATTTTGCATAGATCTGATTTACAGAAAATTGCAAATTTTTGTGTTTTGCAACAACAAACGAAAAACAAATCTCATCCAGACCTTTTATATTCAGAACAGCAAACAACCAATTTTATGTTTTTTTTTTTTTAATATAATTTCGGATGATAAAAATAGGCTTTTAAAGGGTAGATATGCCAAAAAAATAAAAAAAAAAATGTTTATTAATTATATTTAAAATAAGTATAATTTAAAAAAGTTACTTAACGACGTATAAAAAATAGTCGCATTATAGAAAAAGTAAATATGGTTTCAATATAGCACGTAAATTTTATATAAAATTCTAAATAAAATCATAAAAAAATATCTGCTTGTTTATTATAGTATATTTTGTAACTTTTTTTTTATGACATTTATGAACATGGTTTGTATATTTTTTTTATCAAAAAAAAACCCTAAAATAACTATTTTTTGGGGGCCTCCTTTGCCGGGGGCCCTGGTGCCCGTGCCCCCAGTGCCCCCCTTAAATCCGCCCCTGCCAAAAGGGTTAAGATAAACGTCTGTATAAATTGATATATTATACACCAGGCGTTTTTTTTTTTTTCCTTTTGATAATTTGTAAACCAACAAGTCACAATAATTATCAAAAATTGTATTTATACAATATAAATCATATGCAATATTATTAGATATTTATAGATTCGCATGCTCTTTTTTTTTCTACGAATAAAGTTTTTTTATGTAATTTATGCATGGTTTACACTATAAATTCCTTAAGTAAATAATTTGATAAATCGTTGTTTTTTACATTTCTTAAGGATCTATTGTAATAAAACGGTATATTTTATACCATGTTCTTACATCGGGTAAAAAAATAACCATGAGATTTACCGCAAAAATAGATGCATTTGGATAATAATTTAAAGTATGTTTTATATATCCTTAAGGGCAAATACTATAAATAACCATTGAGTTATGCGCAGATATTATTATGGTAAAAAAAACTTGCCCTTAATAAAACACAAATGTTGTATAATTTTTGCTGACACCTTATATCGCTGTGATATGATTAATTTCTATAGATGCTCGATTTTGTCTGTCATGAAATTTATATATTAGTCTAGATAAAAATTATACATAATACATACTACATTGTTTAATATTTTGTAGGTGGTTAGTTTTATTACTCTTTTTTAATATATCTATTTTTATCTACCGACCACGCATATGGTTGCTGTCTTAATAAAGGACGGATTTTGACTACTAATATGTGTTGCGTTAGCGAAAGGTTTGTCCTTTTAGTAGATATTTTATCTAATAATTATGCAGTTATTTTAAGGCATTGTTAACTAATTTTGTTTTTTTATGTCAAATCTACATTTTCAGCAAACTATTTCTGAAGAACGCGAAAGAATAAGCTATGAATCCTTTGCAACGCATCAAAATATATATATGACATTATTATTATAGTTCGTATTTCTTGTCTTGGCTAAGACGCATAGAAGCCTTATTACAAAATAGTTTTTACTGATAAGTAATTGTGTATCTTAAATTTTCGTGTTATTAGTAATTTAGTCTGTATTTCTTTAAGTTGTTTATACATATGATGGATATGATAATGATCTATAGCCCTAAACAGCAATAAACATAAATATTATTTAATATTATTTTCGTGCGTATTTTAGCTTAAAACTGTCCTTACCCATATGTATTATGTTGTTTGGTTGGTAAAAAATATGGTAAATGTTTATTCTTCATTGATGTGAGATAAATACATTATATATAAAATAAAAAAAAAAACGTTTATCACTAAATTATGCTCAATCATGCCTTTTTTTGATCTTATAGAAACAATCATACGATCTACACAATCGCGGACTATAAATGAATTAGTATTGCTGTAAAATAAACAAATATTTCTCGCCCTTCACCTTTTCTACTTTCGATGTTTTAGGTACAAAATGATTTGCTTAAATATAATTTTTTAGGAATTTGTTTTATTAAAAAAATTATTTATTATGTAGACTTTACTTTATTAAACAAAAACAAGCAAAAAAAGCTCTTTAGATAATCGGTTCGAGATCAAAGCCCGTGTTTGCTTTGACGTCTTAAAATACCGCTTTTAATGTACAGGTCTATGAGAATTTGATTTTAGTTTTTTACGACGTCACTACGTAAGAAGCCATCTAACTACCCAGAGTAAAAAAACAGATGCGTAGTCTCATAGAAAAACAATGTAAAAAATGATGATAATCGCTAATCTATGGTTTATTTATGGATTCCTTCGGGTCATGAATTCTTGCATCGCAAATCGAAAATGCATTTTCTTGTCACCGTATCTTTATCTTTATAATGCAAACAGTATACCCAACCCGTTCGAGAAGTACTCGGATTTGCCGCACTAATATCAAATTTCTAAAAAAGTCATATATAAGGCGTTTATCGAGATTTTACATAATTAAGAAAGTACAAGCGTAGCATGACAGAAATGATATTCCTGTGATTTTTTTCACTGTGAAAAACAGAATATATTATTATATAGCATGTAAATTAAAAATCATTTTTCTTTTTCTGATACAAACAATACATTTTAAGCGTTTATAATGAATTTACTACAATTATGCATAAGCGAAAACCTAAAAAAATGCAAATTGGTACTTGTCTTTGTTTGCCTACTTTCGAGTAGATTTATGCTAAATCGCCGTTAACCCGTGTCACACGCCGAGCCGTGTTTTCGGGCTCATGCGGTTTCTAATCGCAACTAGGGATGGGGAAACCGTAAGTCCCGGAGCTTGCGGGTTTTAGAAGAAAACGTTTCCTGGTGTCGCCGCGAAGCCCCTGTGTACCTCGTACACTAAGACTTATTTTTATTTGATTAATGTGAGGTGTTTTCTTTTAAGGCAAGTTTACATTATGAAGAAAAAACATTTGCAAATTTAAATAAATGAAAATCATAATTTAATCATAATTCACGTTTTTTGACATTTTAATCATATTATATTTTTGTTAACTAAACATTAACTTTTATAAAAAGTGAAAGAAAAACAATGTGGTTTATAGTTATATTTATGCTTTGATAGCAGAAACTATATGATTTTGCAAATTAATCTTTAGAAAAGCTTTTTTTTTATTCGAGAGAAAAATATAAAATACCTTATAAGACAAAAAAATTTCGTGTTTTTAAAGTTTACGAAAAAAATACAACCGGTCGTTAAACTATAATTCAGCTTCGTTTTATTCTTATTGTAAAAACCATACAGCGTAATGATTTTAAAGTTGCAGTAAAAATAGAATATATACGCAAATACTTGAATATGTACATCAAAGTAAAAATACTTATTTTATATGAATAGATGGTAAAACACCACACTTCCTAAGAAAAAAAAGATTTTTACAATCCTATTGAAGGAAAGCCTGTAATTTACAAAAAATGCGTGAAACTGATAAATATACCTTTTAAAAAAACTTAAATAAAAAATGTTAGTTAACAGAAAATTAAAAAATAATTATAAAATTGTACCTTTTTAATGAATAACAAAAAATTGTGTTCCGTGTATATTGGCCTAAATAATCGGTGTTAACAAAAACTTACGAAAAAATATCAAACGCGCAGATTACAAACATCGGTTAAAACAATTTATAAAGTTTACGTTTACTATGTACGTCCAATAGGACATTTGCAGTATTTTTGTGTAATTGAAGCCGTTGGACATATATAGTGTTTAATTTTTACTTTCTACCTTCTTGTATGGTTAAAACATTGTTTTTTGCTCGTTTTAAGTTTTTTATGATTTAGGTGTATTGTATCATAAAAATTTAACTTTTTAAAGAAAATGTTTTTTTGCCAAAAGTATATTAATTTGTTTTATTATTACGTATTTTCATGTTATGTTTTGCAATTAACATACCTTTTTTGTAAAAATTCAATGATATATACTATTTCACGATATTTGGTAGTCGATTGTCGTATTGATAATTAGATGCTTCGTTTTTGTGTGTTTATGCGAATAAAATGGGTCATTTTAAAACCTAATTGCTCTTGTGTACGATTAATTGACATTTGATTTTTAAAAACTAATAATTTTTTGTTGTTATAAAAATGTGGGCATTTGCGCAATAATACAAAAATTCATATTTATAATAATTTTTGTATATTTAAACGTTACTTTTTATAATACATCATTCAAATCGTTTTTAGTAAGTATACTTTTGCAGCCTAAAGCAAGTTGAAAATTTTTCTTAATATTCTAAATAGTTATTATTTAATTGTTTATGTTTGGTTTAGCATCCTCAACGTTAAGGAATTAAGATCCAGTTATATCTTAAAAAGATGTACAGGAATTGGATTTCGGAGATGCATAATATTTAAAGCGACTCGACAATTTAGCTAAGAAAAAAAAAAAAAAAATCTGAGTTTATCAATGCTAAAAAAAACAACGAACAAGCGATATCTTTGGTAACTTTTTACTCCAAGATATGCATGTTCATTTTTTTTCAAAAATCATGTATAATAATGCAGATATATTTTAAAGACAAGTTTTGTTTGTTTTTTTCTGGGTTTGTAACTTTTTAGTGATTTTTTTACATTGTTCCAGGAACTGGCGTACCCAGAGATGGGGGTAGGGGATAAAGGTTTCCTCTCCTTTTTATTATTTTATACGCTCGAGATCAAGGGGGTGGGGGTTTTGTAAAATACTGTTTTTTTTTCGTTTAATAATCCAAATAAAAAACTTTAAATATAAATTTTTTCAAAAAAAATTATAAACTAAAAAACATCGAGAAACGAAATTGCAAGCCTACCTTATACAAAAAACATTTACACCCTTCTGTTTTAAAAATTCCTGGGTACGATACTGATTCAAAGGTTCACTTCTTGCAATTAGACGTAACCCTAAGCTTCGGAATATTAAAAATTTTATAAAAAAAGTCCAAGTCTAATTTTCCCAGATATAAATAATCTTTTCATTTGCCGTTGCAACAAATACAACCTTTTAAATTTTCTACAATTCTTAGTAGGATGCGTTTCCGCTTAAAATTATTTTTTGCATAAATACAGTAATTATTTTGCTGTTTGTATATAGATGATAGCTGTACGCCTATATATGTTTACTTCTTGTTTGCAAACTATTTTTTTGCCTACTTATAATTTTTCAAAATTTCATTTGCAACTTTTTTAAAGTTTAACGCAAAACAATTAACGCACCACGATCAACTCAGCTTATCGCATCAAATTTTTGCATTTTGCACTCGAGCCGCGCCAGTGCAAATCGAAAGAAAATATTTATGTTTTTGTTGGGGTAAAAAAACGCATGTGATCCTAAAATAAAAACTTTTTAGCGTTGTTATTTATAGAGACTACGCAATGAAAATATTTTTTTATTTTTTTATTTGTTTTTTTTCTAACTTTCAAATTTTTTTTTAAATTTTTTTGCGTTAATTTTGAGCAAAAAGCCTTAAAAAAAATTTTTATTTTTTTTGTCTCATATTCGTTTTCGGAATTTAACAAAATTATAAGATCATTGTAAACCCAAAATCTACAAGTTTAAAAACACGTTAACTTATAAAATGTCAAAATATGCCCTTGTTGCGCCTTTTTCGGTACGTTAGCATTTTTATATCGGTCGGATTGTTTTTAATACTGTATTTTTTGCATTTTAAACCAGAGTTGGCAGTGTACCGTACCAGAGGTTTACCGTACTCCAAGGTTTTTTGCGGACCGTACCGTTACCATACCAAGTGTTTTTTATATGATGTGTACCGTACCAGGTACCGTACCAGTTACAGTGCGGATCTGGTACGGTACTGGTACTGTTTTGATTCGTTGGATTTTAAGTGTAATAAATACAGCAAATCGGGTTTATACGACATATTTTAAAATACATAAACAATTTTTCATTTTTTAATAATTCAGCCTTTTCGTGAAAATTTGTATTAATGCTACTATATAAAAGAAACCAAATATTTTTTATTGGCTCAGAGTAAAAAAATCGTTGTTTTTTATTTTTTAGTAATTTTTTTGTCCTTTAGATCTATTTTTTTGTTCAGTAAATATACCAGATATTAGAAATCTTGTCACGAGGTGTACATATACAAAACAAAAGGTGTTTTAAATTTGTTGTTAACGTGCTAAATTTTTTTGCCTTAGACAAAATAACGAAAAGTTGCATTTTGCTAGTTTTAACTGCTTCGGCAGATTACAGTCAATGAAAGGGCTATTAAAATATTATTAAGTCATTTATGTCAAAAAAAAGATGGGTTTAACATGCAAAATACACATTATTTTACTGTAAACCAAAAAAAAATGCATATTTTATATATAAAAAATATGTATTTACCATATTTATATAAAACACAAAAAAGGTTTAAAGTATTTTTTATGCAATACAGGTACATATTTGTTGTCTTTATGCATGCTTGCCGGCTCGTAAAACAGATTTTGTTACTAGTTTGTAAAGTAATACTTACTTTGCACTTGTTTTTATTAAACCCTGTTTCAAATGTTTATTTACTCTGTGCAAAAAACTATTTATTTATACAATATATATTTTTAGTATTCCTTAAAGGGCTTTTTTTGTTTTTTTACAACACAAAACCACTTTTATGCATAAAAAATAATACGGATACGTTCTAATTTTAAAATTAATTGTTTATCTAAATATTTTTAAACAAAAAAAATACTGTTTTATTATTTAATAAATTTAATTAAAAAAATCGGCACCTGTTAACCTACTGCTAACGCGTACCGAAATGCCATTTTATATTATTTTTGTACCGTACCGGTACCTGTACCAAGCTGGTAAGGTACCGGCACGTACACCTGTACAGGCTGCACCGCGGTACACACTCATAACTCTGTACATGCAGTGTCACATTTGTACTATTTTATAGAAAAGTGCATCTTAGTAGTTAGTATTAAAAAAATGTACGTAATAGAATTTTGTATCAGAATTCAATTTGATTGTTTCTTGTTCTACACACCACATGGATTCTTTTGTTTATGAAGTATAACCACTGCAAATGAATTTTAACCAGGATCCATTACTTATTTTCTTTGCAAAAAGTTAAAAAACAATCTTGTTAAAGTCGCAGTTTTATAACCATTACGAACAACTTATTTATTTCATACAAAACCACAAAACAGTAAATCATTTTGTAAAACCTAAATGACTTTGTATCTATAAAAGGAAAAGAAAGACGAAGAAAGACTATGGACACGAGTAACATTTTTATGCCTTTTTATTGTGTTACACAATCAAAGTAAAGTATCTGTACAGATCGAAAATCTGGAAACGTTTTACTACACTATTTAATTAGCTTTATATTTTAAATAATAATTTAATTAATATACAAATTTATATATAAAAAAAAACACATAATAAAAGAAGAAATGGAAGTATAATTCTATTAAATATTTTGTAAAAATTATGGTATTTTATAAAAAAGCAATAACCAAATATTTAAAACATAATTTGCGTCAAGAAAAACCTTTTTTTATATTTCCAAGTTTTTGATTCCTACCGTTTTCCCCCGCTTATTTCGCGCGCGCGATTTAGTACAAAATTTTAAAAACTGGCTTTTACAAAAAAGATGGGTAATTTTACGCATAATTCGCACACCTTGAATTTGCGCATAAACTTATAAATACACGCTGTATTTATTTAATTTTTTGTTAATATACAAAAAAATTTTAAAAAATAAAAAAGAAAAAGTTTCTCCTTCTTGCCCGGTTAGTTCGCGCGCTAAGAGAACCTTTTTGCGCGCATGCGCACAATAATGAGTAAATCGCGCGCGCGAATATAGCGGGGGAACACGGTAACTCAGAATCAAATCTCGAGACAGCATGATCAGGGTGGCGACTTACATTGCCGAAGGCAATACGGCCCGAATCCTTTGACGCCGTCTTAAAAACGTTGATATGCAGAGCAGATTACACTTCCAGCCACATGTGCCTATTTTACAGGCTAATTTACAAAAAAGAAAAAAAAAATAAATTCAACCTCCTATCTAAAATAGGGTTTACGATAGAACTAGACAATTAATTCACATAAAATTATTGAGCTATATAAATATATAGGAAAATATAAAATAGTATCAATTTCAAATTTCATTTTTTTCTAGTTACAAGCCAAATCCCCGTTAGTGGGGGTGGGGCGAAATGCAACCCAAGTTTATTGTAATTTAAGTAAATATTATGTTTAGATGTTTGGCGTTAAGTCTGATCATAAAAAGAACTTCGTAGAAAAATAAGCATAATAATAATTTATATATATGCGAAAATTATAAATATATTTTTTTTTAACTTCCTCATTTTATAATATTTTTATTCCTGCGTCCATATTAACAAATATGCTACGTACATGTAATTATTTTTGTTGGAAAAATGTACTTATAAGCTTATTTTAGTCGAAAAAAAAGATGATTGAATAAAGGCTGCTTTTCATTTTTCTGCTTTTATTAATACTTCAATAAAAATTTATTATTAAAAAACGCAATAGTATATTTTTAGTTTGCAATTTTGAAAATATATTTTATTGTTTTTTTAAGAACTTATTTCATTTTTTACCCCGGATTTTTTGACCCAGGGTATTTTGAAATTTTACCCCGGGGTAACTTTTTGTCATTTTGTTGCTTCTTTCCTAGGTTTTAAAATAAAACTAAAACTATCTTGAAGAATCAGAATCAAGTTCTGACAGCGATTTTATAGTACCAATAATTTAAAAGGTGGTCTAGTAAGACTGGATGCTCTAATGGAAAGGAATATTTTACGAAATAGTTGTTGGGTATATAGTTAATGTTACTTTGACGATTAACAAGCAAAGGAACCCTATACAAAAAAAAAATGTATTTGAAAATATTTGCCATGTGTATGCAGAGGCTTTGGACATAAAATGTCTCCAGTCTACAAGACAGATATTCTTTGTACACTGATTGTGTCATCGAGGTCATAAGATTTGTTGATTATCTGGCTTGTTCGGCATTCTACCAGCCTCAAGAGATAGAAAAAGTCAAAAAGTTGTATTTAATTCGAGGAGAAGAATATGAGAAGTTTGTTATAGCTACCAGAAAAATTTGAAATTAAAAAAAGAGACGGAAATTGTATTTAAGTCCACTTTCAGGCACAATAATTGCCATTGACGGCACAAATTTGCTTATTGATCTGCAGATTAGCCCAGAGCGTTATTTTTTACATTTTAGTTTCACTTTCTAATTATTTAGCGGCGGTGAATTTTGAATTGCAGATGAGGCATTTATTTGGCGCATTCGTTGAAGCCAGCCACATTTCATTTTGATTTTAGCAATTCATCACTAATTACTTATGTACGTAACAGCATACCCGACTTTTTTTATATTATTGGACAAGCAGCATATGATTCTTTAGATCAGGGGTTCTCACAAAAAATTTCACACCGTGCCAAAAATAGCAATAATCTGAAAAAACGGTGCCAAAATGTAGACCACAACTAACGAAGAAGAATTATTGTTTATTAACAAAATTACCTTTATATATATGGTCCTCCTTGTATGGTCTTATTCTTATAGACTTAATCAAATTACCTTTCGAAAAAGAGCAAGAATACGCTAATAGATATAAAGTAGTGATTTTTGTATAACTTGATATTACAATATGTTTATTTTGCACATTATACTAGTTTCCCGTTGTGCAATACTACGTAATCAGGAGATCTCTTCTTTTCATGTCTTACATATACTGGCTTACAAAAAAAAAAAAACCACATGAAAATGGACAGAAATGTACAATTATACATTATATTTTTGGGAGTTGGTGATTAACATTTTGCTTTTTTTTTATTTAGAGCTCGCATCATTTTATTGATTTTTATAATTGTAATTTGGCACGAAAAAGGCACGAAAAATCGTAAAAAGGACGTTTCTAGCCAACTTTAAGAACCTCTGCTTGCAATCATTGCAAAATCGTCATTCAAAGGATATCAAACTCCTGAGCGAACACGGTTCAATAACATATTATCAATGCAAAAATGACAGATGAAACGACCGTTGGATGTTCAAAAGACAGGTTTCATAGATAAGAGTACCCAGTTAAACATCTAGAAAAGATACTGCATACAGGCAGGGGTGCTATTTCGTTTTTTTTCTAAAGGAGGGGAAAACCATAAAAAATTTTGGGCCCGCAACTATACATATTTAGCGATATTTGTCACATTTTTAGTGTTTCAAAGGGGTCCAGCACCCCCTGAACAGCACCCCTGTATACATGGATAGTTCTTTTTGCGTGTGTAATACATAAATTTATTAGCAAAATAGAATGGAAGATGCATGAGATTTCTTTACAAAATAAAGAACTAAATTGAATTATTATTTACTTATTATCTTTTTTTGGTTTACATGTTCTATTTCATTGTTTTAAATATTGTTACCATTGTTTTTTTTTTGTTTGATTTCAGCTTCGGATATCAGTAGCCTCATTCTTTATTTACTGAATCTCATGTCTTATGATTGCTGTTTTATTATTTAAAGTTACCTGGTAATTTTTATGAAGGCCAATTGTAACCACATCAAAACTATTATTATTATAGTAGTTTTATCTTGTCTTTAATACTAAAAACTAGAATTTTTTTGACTGAGTTTTACATGCCTTTCTATTCGCATTTCTTCTGTTTGTAATAAAATATCATTTGTTTTTTAAACTCAGAAAGCAAAAAACTAGGCACCTGTGTTTTGCAGGTCCTCATTTTGTTTACTTCTTTTTTCATTCGTTTTTTATTTGGTGGTTTTAAAGTTAAATCAAGTACATCCTTTCCTTCATAACTGAACTCAGTGCTTGTATCAATAACGACGTTTGCCTCCACCATGAAGTCCGATTATAAGTGTTCTTCAAAAGGCTATAATAGGGATACTTAATGCTTCCTCACTCACTGGTTTTTACTTGTAAATAATGGAACTTAAATTCTTTACACAGGTATTTGTATTTCGCCTGTGCAACTTTGCTGGATAACAAAGGATCTACTCTGTTAAAAACTTCCAGCCATAATTTGTTGGCTTTAAAGCCATTATTTCCGCAATCTTTAAACCTTGTTTGAATTTCAGTATCACCTCGTACTTTAATCAATGCTTTAATTTTTTCAAAGCTCCATCTAAAGCTTTTTTCTGACGTACTTGGAGGTGTATGCTTGATGAGATCATTTGAACTACTTGATGGATGTTGCATATAGGGGTAACAATATTCTGAAAAAAGGAGAAAATTAATATTTGTTTAAAAAGACAAGAATTCCTTTTCGAGTGTTAGAAACAACAAAAATTTAGTAAAATATACAGCATTTACTTCTTACTTATTTTGTTATATATCAAAAAATAATACTAATAAAAAATTTTTATATATACAAAAAAAATGATATTCTACAATTTATTTTTGCTTTATATGGATTTCTATTCATTTAATGTAAAATAAAAGTTTTTCTGTTATTGTTTAAAGTAATTTTTAATAAAATAAATATTTGTAATCATTTAGTACAATATGCAATTCTATATTCAATTCAATGCATTAATAATATTTTACGGTCGATTTATGCGAGCTTTGTCTCCATTTGCACTGTTTCGTTACTTTAAATGCATTTTTCTTACATTTACACCATATGTGAGTAAACTATATATTTTTGTTTCATTCTAGCTTTATTCTCTATTGTTGTTTTCCTAATTTATCATTTCTTAAATTTAAATACAAGTATTTTATTTTATCTTTTTTTTGGACCAGGGTTCGAAACTGG
>JAQFYM010006023.1:0-12318 GCA_034694785.1 Agrenia bidenticulata
ACCCAGAACTACCTTTTTTATTTTTTTGTATGTGCTTTAATACAGGTTCATAGAAGTAAAAAAATGAATAACTAGCATACTATACTACACAGGTAAATGATAATTATTTATACGCACTTCGTATATATATATGCTTTTTTTTAAATACATCTTTATTTAGCGAATTGGTTTTTTTTCTTGGCAATAGTTACTAAATGAAAAAAACTTTTTACATACTATGAAAAAATTTACCCTGATATTTTACATATATTGCAGGAGGTAAGAAAAAAAAGTAACATAATATTCATATTTTCTATAGATGGTTCAACGTTCATATCTTTAAAATAATTTCATTTGACCTGATTTATTTCGCTATAATATATGGCCAAAATAAAAATAACTAAGTGCAAAGCGAATATTTTATTTTTACTACGGCGGATCATGCACGCAATACATATCTGTCGTTTTCTTGTACCTTAAATCAAAAAACCTGCCTTTATAGATATATTACAGCTGTTAGAATATATCCTATTATGACAAAAATTTATTTATTTTGTTATGGATTTTTCTGAGGTATTATCTGCTAAGAGATTATTTAAAAAGGCAAAAAACTTTTTTTTAATGTCTTAAAACAAAAATTAAACCATAACATAAGTTTAATTCATAGAATATTATTACTATACACACTTTACTATTAAATTTCCACAAAAATTGTTTTATCATCGTTTTTTAAAGCAGTAATTACAATTTTTTTTCACCGATCATTTTTTATTGTATCGGGACTATACATAAGTTATATTTAATGGCTTTTAAAACTATGCGTAAACAAACAAAACACGTTACACATATTTTTTACTGTTTTGTTTAACAAAAATTTTTTACTCTGCTCTTTTAATATTTTATTGCGTGTTATATCGATCACGTACCGTCATGTTCTTCTTTCTAGTAACTCTAGACTAAAAAAGCGGCGAATCTTCTCTTGCTTTTTTGTATTAACAAAAAGGAATTAGAAAATTCCATTTTTAATTAGTTTTTGACGTGAAAGTTTACGCATAAATAATTTTTGATCTTTTATAGCTTATGCAATATATTGGACAGAGAAAAAAATCAATTGAGCCTGTAATGCCGACATGATTGTACTAAAATGTATAAATGTATAAAAAAACAGACGAACTCGCATTAAAAAAACTGTGGTAAATATTCCAACTACCTTATTATACAGGCGTATACTTTAATACATTACTTAATATATTATAGAAAGACTGTATACTTTCAATTTTTGATTTAGCGCGTGCGAGAGCCTAGCAATATTAAAAAGCACTGAAAATGTGCTAACAACAAAAAGAAAAACTTGTTTATAACAGTAAGTGCCAACATTCATTTTCGGTATATTTTTTCTTGTATCTTTTTAATATTAACATATAACTTTACAATATAAAATGCGTTATTTTAAATATTGTATTCATCTTTACCCTTTCGGCGATTTGTCCACTTTCATTTTATTTCTCCCATAAATATCTTAGAAAAGACAAAACTAAAAACTGAAAATACATAAATTACAAAATATTTGACATCTAAAAGGTAAAAAAAATAAATTTTATATAGCTGCAAGTGCTAGTAGATGTATATATAAGTAGTAAGATCAAAAAAACATGCTGGTATAGTGTTGCTCATCTTCTTTTTCGCTTCAACTTATTTTTTTTTGCGCCTATATTTTGGCACATAGGTCACATAATTCATTGATCTATTATCTGCATTTATTTTTACAATTTTTTTTAAAATTCATTTTAAACCCATCTTTTTATTTTAATTCTGTCTACCATGTCGCCATAAATGTACTTTCATTGTTTATCAACTTTTATATTACATCATAAACTAATAACTTCGTTTTTTATGTAAATTCGCCATTTTATCTCTTAACAAGTAGTCACACAAACACAATAACAATACTTTATAGCTGATTTTTTTAATTGCTCGATATTATCTGTTTTTCAAAAAAATATGTAGTTGGTTTTAGCATCTATACCCCAAAAGTATGGCCGAGCAGTTCTGCTTATTTAGAGCGATCTAAAACTGGTATTCGGGCAGAGTCAGAGCAGAGTAAAAAAAAAATTTTCTAAAGTACATATGCACGCGGAAAACAATACCCTTTATGCTTTTTCAGCACGGGTTTTGCAAGTAGATTTTTTTTAATGAAAAATTAAAATTTCGGCATAATGATATTTGTATAAAACAATGTATTATTGCAAAAAAGATATTTTAATTCTCTAACTAAAACATAAATACTTAATTGCGTTTTTGTATAATTACTTATATCCATTAAGTAAAAATGCTATAGCGTCATTTTATGCACAAGGTTATCATGTTCGAAAAAATAAATGTATTAAAAAAGGGTTTTCTTGGGAATATTGTACGTCATTCTTGTGTATAAATAAATACAAATAACTATTTTTTTTTTATTTTTACAAAACATAATACGGTATTCACATAAGATACAAAAATAACAAAAAAATGTTTTTTTATGCACGGAATTTTTTATGCTGGTTGATTTTTTTTGTGCAATTGTAAATTTTTAAACCTTAGAAAAATTTATATTTAATTTTAGATATTTAAATTTACATTGAAACTACAATTATTTAAGATTTTTGTTGTATTACAAATTTTAAGTTTTCTATATTACTATGTTTTTTATTTTAATTCTTTGTTTTCTTCTTTTTTTATTTTCCATTAGGTTTTTTTTTAAGTTTAATAATAACTGTTATATTTTAATTTTACATCATTTTAGACTTTTCTTTTTATGTTCATTTTTTATTTTTTATTTTTATATTTTTATACTTATTTTATATTTTAATATTTTTAATTTTTAATTTTTAATTTTTAATTTTTTATATTTTAGAATTTTATTTTACATTCTCATATATTATTTTATATTCTCATATATTATTTTATATTTTATATTTGTTATTTTATATTTGCTATTTTATTTTATTTTTTTTATATTTATATTTTAGATTTTAGATTTTTTAAATTTTATACTTTAAATTTAATATTTAATAATAGTTTATATTTTGCAATAAAATAATAAATTTGATTTTGTTTTATAATATTTTAACAGTTTTTTTTTTTTTGATTTATTACGGTTTTTTTTATTTTTTATAAAATCATTGTTTTATTTTTATAATAAATCTGCTTGTTATCATTTATATTTTTTATAGTCAAAAAAAATCTATATTTACACATATGAAACAAAAAATCTACTTGGAACTGTTAATGAACTCATATACTATCATAATCGTAATTTCCAAACAGTTATGTGCTTTTTATTTGCATGTACATTTTAACCCCATATGCACCTTACGACAGGCAAGAGCAACAACTGGCAGCCACCACAGTATCCGAGTACTCGCCCCTGTAAGCAAAACAAAAACAGGCAGAATGCAGGTTGTACACTTTCAGCCTAAATATTGTAGTAATAAATACCAATGACCAGTTAACAAATCCTATTCTAAAGCAAATGTTAGCAAAAAATGCAGAAAAATGCCTGACATCACAAGAACGCAAAGAGGGAAACGCAAAAAGGGTTTCCACAATTTTAGATAAAATTAATACGTAGAAGTATTTGATGAGAAGATATTTATGCAAAAGCTACTGACGTGGATAGAAAAACAGACCAATCCTTCTCGACAGTAACGGATACCTTTTTGGCTGATATGCTTAATTGCTTGCGACAGAATGTCTGCTGCACTCACGGAGAACCATAATGAGAAATCTTGACGAGTTACATAAAATACTAGAAAATCAATTATTGCACAAACCCCAAAATTATGACCTTTTAAATTGCAGTCACCTTGTGATGTTTGAATCATCTAAAAGTGTTTTTCATATTAGGAATTACCCTATACATCAGGGTTGCAAATTTTTGGTCAATTATTTATACCCCTTGACCAAATATTTTAAAAAAGACCACTGAAATAAAAATATAATTATAATGATGATTTTTAATTATTTTGCCTTGCTTAAGCATTAAAATCTGGTTTTGTTTCGGTTATTCTTATTCTCAACTCATCTTCTAGTATTAATAATCTATTTCGTTGCTTTGTCTTTGATCCATTCATTATCGAGAATCCAGATTCGAATCTATAAGTAGTATAGAATTTATTCAAAGTTCGTATTGCCTTGTCAACAATAAATGGGTATTGAAGCATAAGTGATGACCAGACTTCTTCTATTTTACTCAACGAAAATTTCTTTCTAGCTTCATTATCATTTCTCAAAAGAATGATTTCCTTCTCCTCATCAAGTGTAAAAATATTAGTTTCAAATAGATTTTTATAAAAGGGAAATTTAATCCACTATACTTTCAAATTAAAAAAGTTATGATATCGTTCTAGAATGGAGGTTAGTAAAGCAATAAGAGTTACTATTATTTCATTTAAATAATATTAGAAACTGAATTCTTGTTCAGTGTTTCAAACATAGTGAAATCATCATTACTACATTTTTTAAGCCATAATTCAGTTGTTTCCTTAAAATTAAATATTGTTTGCCTTAAATCTATAAAAGACTTATAGTTTTCTTTGTAATTTGAGATTTTTATGATTTAAGAACAAACATAAATCACTCATAAATGCTATCTGTCGTATAAACATAATGTCATTTAGTCTTGATACAAATAAATCATGTTTATTTTCGTAAAATATGCTAGTAATAATTCCTTCTTGCTAAAGAGCGCGCCAAAACATACCCGCAAGACAGCCAGCGTATTATATTATAATATACAATATTTTCAGTTGGCTTTTCGTTAAGTTCTTTATATATATTCTTTAATATTCTGCTTCGAAGAAAACTTTTTGTAATAAACTTGATCATTTCATAAAATAAATCAAATGTGATGTTGAGGGTTCTACTATGGCATGAAGCTGAAAAAAGAGCTCGTTTGTGTAAATAACAATTTTCACTTTGGCAACCCTTATTTTCTTTAATATTTCCGCAAACACCCCTTTTCTAACTCCGAGCATAGTGGAGGCTCCATCACTGCATAATCCGATTATTTTTTCTTACAAAAGATCATTCAAAATAAAAAATTCGTTTATTGTATTAAATATATCAATTGCTTTGGATGTCAATTTCGCTTCTTTACAAAAAAGAAAATCTTCTATTAACACATTTTGAAAAAATTTTACATAGCAAATCAGTTGAGTGGATCCGCTTATGTCGGTACGTATATCAATCTGTATTGCAAAGTATTTAGAAACTCTTACCTTTTCAACAAAGGATGTTTCAATATTCTTGGAGATGTTTTTTATCCATTTATTTATTTTATATCTGGATAAATATAAAGATTTAATTTTTCTCTTCTTCGAGTGGGGAGAATAGTGTTTTGGTAATAATTTTTAGCACAGGTAATATCAATTTCTCACCGATGATATGAGGGTATCCTGCATTGACAATTAAAAAGCTAATTCTATTTTCTAGGTAATCATGCTCAAACGCTTGTAAAGCGATATCTAGTTTACTTTGAGGGCCATCAAATTCATTGGTGAGTATATTTTCCTTGTAATAATATGTATCTTGTAAATTTTGGTTTAAGTGCTGCCTCAAGATACTCCTTTGTATAACTATCCTGTTTCTGGTGATGCTGGGAATTCCAATGGCTCAACAGCTTGTTCCTATGCATTGAACTCGCAGCAAATGTTTTCATGCAAATGATACATAGTGGTAGGTGGGCTGAACCGTCAATTTTATAATAAAAGCCAAAGTCTAAAAATTCTTGGGAGTAATATCGTTTCGTTGTTACAAATGTTCTTTTAGATGCTTCGGGTGCATTAGTTGCCAGGTTATCGGCAAATTCTTCTATTTTTGTTTCATCAATTGAAATATGATTGTTTTTGGTCATTTATAGGGGTATTGAAAAAATATTGACCAAAGACCAAAAATTTGCAACCCTGCTATACATCATAGCAAGGGATTTTCGGCTAAAAGTACTGTCATCGCCTGTAAATATCTTATAAATGGGCGCGATGGACACAGCTATGAGAAAGTTTAATTTAGGTAATGGAAGAATTAAATTTAGATTAAAATTGCTAGAAGTCACTATAGATAATGCTTCCAATAACTCGATAATAATGTTATACCTAGAGACCGACTATATCAAAAAATATTTCTTAATTAAAATTTAGATGCACATTGAGTCAGATAAAATGCATGGCTCACGTTTTAAACGTAGCAGCAATATAAAATTTTAAGAGCTTGACGCTCGATGATATAGCTGTTGAAGATACAATCTCTACAGATACAAAAAAACGAATTTAGAGCAGCATTATGAAGAATGCATTGAAAGCACGTTAAATTAGAAGTAGCCGTAAAATAAAAAAGATTAGAGAAATTAATACGTATGGGTATTTAAATTGATTTTATATGTCTATGATAAATGTATAGCCTCGCTGGAACAGCACTATGTTATGCAGTTAAGTCATTTTTTTCTACATGATATTAAAACAGTTACTATTGGTAGATACAAGCAAAATGATATAAAATCAATTTTATCATTGAAAATGAGTGAGATAAATCGAAATACTGATTTGAAATACAGAGTTTTTATAAAAAATACCACTGAAAACGTCAAGTAACAATGATCCATTTTCAATATGTAAAGTTCACGTTTTATAAAATATTGTATTGATTGCTTACCACGGCAAAAAATCTTTTTTGCCGGTGATGGTATTTTGATCGTTATACAGTCAGCGGTTTTACAGCTAAAATACTACTTAGACAATATATCGCCAACTGTCAGGTGCGGCCTGTTTCTAAAACCATATATGGCGAGGAATTCTACGCAAGCTGTCTTGGATGAAAGGCTGAAAAGGATGAGTGGGCAAACAAAGTTTCAAGTCCTGACATAGTGTTTACGTAGGAGCAACTTTACAAATAAGGTTTAAATATAAATATTGTAGCAAAAAAAGACATGACACCTTCGACAAACTTTTATCGCAATATTATAAAGAAAAAAAGACCCTTCAATGACTCACTGAGCAAAAGAAATATAAAATATTTCAAAGGACAGTGTGCTGCTATAAATTTACATATCTACAATATTGATATAAAAAAGAAGCGAATTATCGTATATTATTAAAAATGGCACATGACTTTTAGGCATTTCAGGCTCTAGTGTGCCTACAAAAAGTGCAATCAGTTCCGCAAATGTCTCGTGAACCAAGATAGATGCATTATATGTATAAGCACGATTGAAAGAGACAGTTTTAAAAACGAAACTTAATTAAAAAAATGATTGAAAAAATAAAACCTTCCTTTTTATTTTGTTGGCTATTTGCGACATAAAAATAGAAAATAATAAAAAGTATTGCATTTAGTACTAAAGAAATTAAAACAAAAGTAGTTAAATAGCAAAATTGGCTTTGATGCTGCTTTATTATAAGAATTTATGTGCTAACTACTACATTATTAATATACAAAAAATACAAAATTTTACCTGACAAGCTATTTTTAAACAGACTATCTAATACTTTTCATTTTTTTTTGTTGGATATTCTAAATACATGTGTTTATAGAAAGTATGTATGTGTTTAGTTTTATTTGCGTAATTAATTTATCATATTAATCAAAAGGTAATGTTTATGTAGTAAAAGTAACATAACTAACCTATTTATTGTTACAGAACATATTGTTTATAAAATTTTATGTCAGGTATACGTTTTTATTCTTAAAAAACGTATTTAAAATGATACACACAAACTAATTGTTAGTAAAATTGTCTTTTTTGTTGTATTGAAAGCGTGTTGCCTGCCTATCTTAGCCTTTAGAAATTCTCCGTTATAAATCTTTTATTGGAAAAAAGCGAAACAGTTGTTCTTAAAATTTTTCAAACAAAAAAATCACCAATGGTTTATTTAATTCAGAAAAAAAAGCCCTTTTAGGTAAAGATAATCTTCTTTGGTGTGTATTTCCTTTTTTTTGTTTCTATCGGGGACTATCTTGAGAATTTACGAAGCAAATGTGACATTGAACACGGCTATCATATTGAACGTTTACAGGTCTCTACGTAAGAAGCTTAGATATTGTAAAGAAATACTAAGAAAATATGCTTTCAGTATAAATACAACAATATCTGCTGATAAAATCATCGTGACCCAAGGCCTATCTTTTATGTTATTATGTTCGGTTACCACCTTTATATACAGGTGATACTCGATTAATATATGCTGATATATACTCTTCAGTCTAATACTATAGTGAATAATAAGTTTTAAATAAGCATGACGTAAAAAAATTATTTATTTTGATTTTAATTTGTATTTTTGTAAGTATAAAAATTCATTGTATTGCGGCTTATTTAACATGGGTATCTTTATAGATTGGAGTAATACTTGTATGCATAGTAAGCAAAGCAGAGTACTAAGAAAAACATTTTATATCCACTGAGTGCCCAGCCATACTCATATGCTATAGACATCCAAAAATTAGAGTTGTGCAAATAAATTACGTATATGTGACTTTTGAGCGTTTGACATATAAAATAAGATCACATATATGTGATTTTGCGACTTTAAAAGTGTAAAAAAGTACATATATGTGAAAGTGCAGCTTTAGGGAATCAACCTCAAAACACTTATATGGGATTTTGCTGCCAAAAGGGTTCCGAACAATTTCATAAAATAAAATTAACTGTTTTTTATAAATTTAAAATAAGGTGCATTTATTAATATAGAGGGTATAACACTTTGAGTGTTTTTATAAAAACTCAAGGGAAATTACATCGGTAAACAGCGTGTTGAAACCTCATTCTATAACAAAAAAGATAAGGACAATGTACCTGATATTTTTTTTATAAATTAATACACAAGAAAACAACAAAAACAAATAAAAAGACCGATCCGCTAAATACCATTATAAACCCTCGCAAACCATATTACATTGCTGTTTTTTTTTTAGTTTTTGGCATTAATTCACATCATCTTAGCTTTTACAGGTGAATATAGCCAATTACAATTTTAGGTTTTATATTAAAGCAAATAATCAGTTATAAAATGAAAGCGTCGTGTATAAACTATCAACAAAGTCATAAAGAGCAAATATGTACAATTGCATATATTTACATTTGCAATTATTATTTTACAAAGTACAAAAAAAGGTGTGATTTTTATAAATTACGTTTTATAGTCATAATTTAAATTGACGTTTTCTTCTGTTAACTTTGTTAAGAAATCAATTAATAATATCTTTTTAAAAATATTTTTTTTTCAAATATTCATTGCTACCGTAACAAATTATGTTAGATTTAAACGAACGTATAAAAAATTACAAACCAATAACATACTAAAGTGCGTAAAACCACAAAATTCAGTGCACTAAGATTTCTTATTATGGTAGATTATATACAGTCATCGTGTTTATCAATTTCAACGCGTTTTTTTTTACAATATACAATTTTTAAATACATTTAAATACATTTAAAAACTTTTTGTATTTACCGCATCCGTCGGTAGACTTGCAATTTGAATATACAAAAGTAAAAAGCGACTCATATGTATTTTTTATAGTATAATGGTTCGTTTCAAACATCCCTTCCGCTTTTTATTTTCTACAAGGTTTTTTTAACTCATAGATTTGTGGCTTATGATATGGTAATAATATTTTAAAGCATGAAAAAAACTTCTTAAACGCATTTAATCTTTTTTTTATATAACTCTTCTGACATTTTTTTAAAATTTTCTAAGTCTATACTGCTTGCTGATTAGTTTTTTATTTTAAAAAATAGTCTTAAAATAAAAAAAAAAAGATTTTTTCTTAAGATTGCAATTAAAAATGGTTTTTATGCTTAGATGTCATTAGCTGATGACAATATTGTTTATTAAAATTAATTTTTATACCGATAATAACTATAAACAATATTTGTACGCGATAATTAATGCACAATCGTACACTGCGTCTGTTATTTACTTTTTTTTTGCATTTTTTTTGCTGCTATAATTATAGTCTTTATGTTGTAGAACTGCACCATTTTGACCCTAGACCCCCTTTAAAATATGCCACAGATGCACATCGTATAAATTAAGGGATTATCAGTCGCAATGTTTTTTATCTATTATTAATGTGTGTATTGTGAATAAATGCTTTTTCATTTGTAAAAACGTTTTTGCTTGACGTAAAAATGTAGCCGAAACCAAAGCTTAAGGCTAGACCAGGATGTATAGTAGAAGTCGTCAAAAACATATTTTGTTGTTG
Source organism: Agrenia bidenticulata (assembly GCA_034694785.1). NCBI lineage: Eukaryota > Metazoa > Arthropoda > Collembola > Entomobryomorpha > Isotomidae > Agrenia > Agrenia bidenticulata. The sequence goes on from JAQFYM010006023.1 coordinate 10,222, forward strand.
ATAAAATGTTTAAAAATGTAAACATCACAGCAAGCAAACCAAATAACAACTAGGTAACGCATGTATGCAATGCTTTTGACATTAATATAGTATTCAATTAATTTTTGCGGTTACCGTATATACGTAACCTCGCATATACGTACTTTATATAAAAATATTGTTTAGAAATTTAATGTAAATACGATATTTTACTTATAAGTCGAGCGATGTAATAAGCACCTTTTTTTAGTCTACCGACATGTCATTTTTCAGCGAATTATTATTGTTTTTTGGTAACCTCTTTACCCCTTTTAATAACACAAAAAGAGGATCGATCACTTTTTGAAGACAGCACCATTGACGAAAAAGAAACAGTGTTAAGAAAACAGGAAAACACGAAGCGGCTCTGAGAAAACCCAATATTATTATGTTGACGTAGAAAACCTTTTTGATATCACTATTATACGGCATATCATGAGAAACCATACGAAGAAGATAAAGCACTGCCTATATTGACTAACAATTAAAGAAAGAATGACTAACTAAGAGGCGTGGATCAAGTGATAAACACTAAATAACGTAATACGAAGCATCCCCAAGAAGATACGCCAAATGAAAAAATCGGAAGAAAGGAAGTGGAGCTTCGTGGTTTTGAAGAAACAAAAAAAACAAATGTGCAATGCAACCGGTATAAATATACGTGCAATTTTTAACAGCTCGACAAGCACTATGCAAAATAGCATAACAACAAATCATCCCCTGAAGCTTAAAAATAAAATCAGTAAAAAAAAATATGAAAAGGCAAATAAAATATGAAAAGTTTTTTTGATCAGGATAATTTTCCTTTGTTTTTTATAGATTCTTCTAACATTCGCTCGTTGTGTAAGATTCTTGTCCTGAATTTTTTGTTCCTTCGCGAAGAACATTTAGCAGAAGACATTGACTAAATAGAAAACGAACAAAGAATTAAGATTAGTCAAACATTTATAGGATTGGTGCACTACCTTGATGCTACATATAGACAGGTTGCATGTCAAATAAGTTCCATTTTGAAATTTCAATTTATTCTATAACGCCTTCGTGTATACCAAAATCCCTTGCACTGTCATTTTTAATTTAACCGATGTCGCATACTGCCATAAATTCTACAAAAAAGGAAAATATAGGATTGCAGTAATGTAAAATTTTCTGAATAAGATGTTGAAGGTACACATGATTCCGCATGCAATATAGTTTTAGCATAATAAACATTTATTTGCCCTCAATTAAATGCTGACCTTATTTAATGCAACTGTTCGTAAAGAAGCACTTGCAAATGAGAATATTCAACGCATTTTAAAGATTTCGCGCAAAATTAAAGAGCATCTAAATCACAGTTCTAGTGCTTGTGCAGTTACAAATGAAAATACGTTGCTGAGTAATATACCTTAACCAAGTATTACTACAAGATTGTACACCCGTTGCAAATCGATCTACCTTATGCATTGAAAAATTTAATGTCCAGAAAAGAGCTATATCATATGTTATTATTAACCAAAAACTGTGTAGATGACAAAAGTGCTTACAGAAAGTGACATTGATAGGCTGGCCGCTGTTGTCTTCATTTTAAAGCTATTTTATGATCACTGTAATGTTAGCAGCGAAGCGCAACCAACTGAAGTATCAATTTTACCTACTACCTACAAATTTACGCAGATTGACACTTCTTCTATACACATTTTCACAAGCAATATAACCTTGATACTGTTTTGCACTGATTTATTATACGAAAAAGAAAAACTTAATATTAAATATACTGATAAAATGTATATGCTTACGATTGCTAGCAACTTGGACTCTAGATTTACAAAATTATGCTTACTAAGTTATCCTCAAAGAGTGACAATCGCAGGGGAAATTTCAGAAACTGTGGCGCTGCTGTAATACTCGTGCAAAGTACACCACCGCCTGTAGATAGAGCCACTCAAACATCCCTTTTCAAGACTTTTATCACAAAACGACTAGTCCGTTACCGAATTTTAAGAATATGAATGATTAGCATGCATTAGGAAATACGAGATGTGTTTTTTTTTATCGAGAAAAAAAGTACAGCTACCATTTCTGTATGATTCAGCTGTA
>JAQFYM010006024.1:0-12316 GCA_034694785.1 Agrenia bidenticulata
AAGAAAGAAAATAAAGAAAGAAAAAAAGAAAAAAACAAAGAATAAAAAAAATAATCAGGAAAGAAAGTTAGAAAGAAATCAAGAATTCAAAAACGACCGAAAAATGTAAAAAATGAAAAATGAAAAGACGGAAGCTTTAAAGCAAGATAAAAGCAGAAAATTGTGAAGTACTAGAACATAACTAGATGTTAGGAAACCGCTTCAAGTACATAAAAATACACTTTTTTATGCCCATAATATTACAAAAAAAGTTTTTCTAACGTTGTTATACTGCTGCACAGATATAATTTTTTCGATACTTTTTTGTAGTTTTAATAGCATTTACACAATGCAAAAATGTATAAGAAATGTAGTTATGAACAAAACCTATACCTGGGGTTTAAATGCAATTTTTTTCGCAAAAAATAGTAATTTATTCTACGACGCGGTGAAGTTCTATATTAAGACGTTGTTTGTATGAGTATTGTTTGCACCCCTTGTTGTACCTTTTTGCTGACTAATAGTTTGTTTATAACGGAAATTCATATAGCTAACAACGATAAGGTTAGATGTAATGAGTATATTCACGGCAGTCATGTCATAATTTTTTCAATGTAATACCTCTTTTTTTGCATGTAAAATAATCTTGTTAACAAAGCATGGTTGTAAGCCGCATAGCTAAATTGACTCTGATGGCTTATTATCTTAATATTAAAACCTTATTATTCGCGCTATGAAGCATACACGACGTCATGTTAGAGCCAGTGGGCTAGGCCATCCTCTTTTTAAAATGATAGTACAAAAAATATCGGTTTATAACAAAAAATTCATGTAGACCTAACCAGTTAGCGTTTTCTGCTTACAGATGCATACAAAAAATATTTTTACTATTTTTTGGTTTCATCGCATGATTTTTTTACTTAAGGTAGTTTTTTTTCTTTTCCCATCTTATTCTGGACCTGGAAAAATACGCTTTTGTTACATATATCTAGCTACTGCAAAAAAAAATGCATAGATTAGCAAACATTTAAACTGAAGCGTTTTACTTTTTTGCTTTTGTTTCTCACTTGCGCGAGTTGTATGAGTTTTTTCTACAAAAACAACAATCTATCATAAAAAGATGTTATGTGCAATGTCAAAATGCACAGAAAAGTACGCAAAAAAACAAAGAATCATATACTATTAAGTTACTCTTTACGGGTGTAAGTAAGATCTATTAAAAGCACTTGTAGTAGGTTTTCCTCATAGTACAAACAGTATGTTAGTGTATAGTTTATTGTTATTAAAACATTTTTTGGTTTATAAACAACCTAATTAAATTAAAAATGCAAGTAGATATAATTATGTATACGAAACTGCATGAAATACATACAAAAACTTTTTTTTATTTTTTAGGTTTTTTCGTGATATTTGGATTGAAAAAAAATTATTAATTGTTTTTGTAATTTAGTTAATACGGTGTAATTTTTTTAGAAGGTCATTTGCGATGAATGTGTGTTATATAAAAAAAAGCTCATAAATTTGCCTTTTAAAACTCACGGTATGTAAAAAACTATGTATGCAATGTTTATGTATTATGACCTAATAAAAAAGTAAAAATTTACAAAAAAAACCCCAAAAAAATTAAAAAAAAGATATGACACTTTTTATAAAAAAATACTAAAAAAATGCTGTTTAAGCTTTTTTTACTTATCTTTGGTATACATTAACAAATTTTTATACATAATTTGCGTACAGAATAACTACGGAGTAGATAGTTAAGTCTAAATGTTAAGATTGTTGCAATGCCTATCAGTAGCGGATCATGATGGCAAAGGGGGCATTGCCCCATAGGGGCCTTTAGGAAAAAGGCCCATTTATGTTATAATTTTGCGTAAAAGCACTTAGAAATATAATTTTGTTCTATTAAATAAAAAAACAATATTTTTTTGCGCCGTTTGATTTTTTTGTTTTTTTCTGAAATATTTTGCTATTAGGTTTTTGCGTACCCCGAATTCTTTTTGTCCCTCTTTTAGACATTGATAATCCGCGCCTGATGCCTATTATCATATTTTTAGTGCACATTTATACTTTTTTTTCAATTCCAGAATATAAAAAAAATAAAATCATATAACGGTGTTATGAAAAATTCTACTTTTAACGTCTTCTATAGACATCATAAGCTCTATGATGTCAAAAAACTAGTGTTTTACAAAACCGTTTTTAATTGTTCTAGGTGTTGGTTGAATTTTTTTGGCGTATTTATAACACTTGCTCTATAAAAATGTGTTATGTAATTCGCATATCCAGTAAAAAGATTTTTTTGTATTGTTTATGCAAAATATTCAATCTTTCTAAAAATTACGTTTTTAATTTTTATAAGTAGTGATGCTTTAAGGGATAACAGAAATTTATCGTTAAAAAAAATCGTATCACACCTTATAGTCACAAAAAAAAAATTAAGAAGAGAATCAAACATACTTGTTTATATCTAAAATTAAAAATATTTTAGCAGGAACAGTAACCCAAAAAATCTCTTATTATTGGCATGCCGGTTACCTTGGCTTTTGTCTATTGCTTGAAAACGAAGTAACAATCATTTAAAAAAACTCAAGTTTTCTAAAATGTATTCTGCATACTTTTTATTTATTTATCTGTAACAAATGGATTTGTGTTAGATAAGCTCTGTACTTGTTCTCTGAATTACTTACATTATTACATTATTTTTTTACTTTCAGCAACTACAATCTAACACGATTTTGTCCATGCAAACTGTGTATCTTGGCAAGATCTCATTTTTGCAATTTTTTACTGTGGTTTAGACACAAAGACCGCGTAAAAATACTTTGCTCTCTAAAAGATTATTATTTGGCGCTTTCAAGCAATGGCGGGTTTAGGTTGTAATGGGACTGAAGCCTCGTTTATGTAAAAGACGTTCTTTGTTGTGTAAATAACCATGCCGCGAAATTTGTAAAATATGAATGATAAAAAAACCGAAAACACACCGTTACTGTATAAACAACCACAGATTGTGTCCCCGTCGTACCTTTAAAGATAGTCAAAGCCGGAAAGGCAGATCTCTAGAAGAGTAGGGCGTGTTTGGAGTATCACCCAAGTTAACCCTATGTCTGTTAAAAATATTTTTTGACAGTACAGTGGGGTGCCACCGTTACAAAAGATTTTTTTATCTTTTTTAAACTGTATATTTGTTATATAAAGGCTGTATACAAAACATACGTAGCCTTTTTGAAAAAAACCAAGCAACGTGGGATTTTTCTATACTATAAATTGTTTTTTTTTATATTTTTACCTTAGTTTTGTAAAAAAAGAATGTAGGTTTTGTGCATAATTGTATGTTGTTTTTTTTGCGTTCTAGATACAACAAAAAAAATCTAATATGCGCCTTTTTTTCGTATACTTTTGTTCTTGCGTCTATCAATGAAATACTAAAACTGTCAAATATTTTATCATGTAAAGGCGTTTATTAATAGGAGAACAAGACTAGTGGTAATCTAGAGCTTGTTGATTTTTATAAGTGCATAGCAGTATTTATTGTACTTTGTAACAACAATAAATAACGAAATTTTTTTTGTCAATATTTTCGGTACTTGCCCACTTTACCTTAACAAAAGCGTATATAAAATTTATGTCGTTCAAGAACGCCATTTTACGTGCATTGTTACAAAAGCCTTTTTGTAATTATAATAAAATCTGACATGAATGATTAAAATTTCAGATTATATAAAAAAAAATCTTAATATAAAATATATGTTTAAACCCGATTTTTTACAAAAATACAGACTACTCTGGTCGAAACTATTTGCATAGCGTCTAACAATAGATCTACAAGAAAAAGGGACGCCGACTTCTGAATTCAATCCCCCTCCCCTTCATTTTTAAATTTTTTTTTTGCGCCTTGTTTAATAGAGGTTTTTTTTTTTGGAAGAGATTTACGATAAATTGAACAGGGTTGGTAAAAAAATCTCGGTCGATTTCAACCATGGTTTTTATTTTGATCTTACTCAAACTTTCAGATCTAATAAAACGTAAGGTAAAAAAAACTAAAAAAAAAACCAGGGCTGTTGGTATTTACAAGCATTTTTTCTGTAAAATATATAATTTAAAACTTTGAACAAGAATTATATACAGCAGGGTTATTGCCATTTTCGTTGGCTTCGAAACTCGTTAAAATGCAAAAAAGATATAATTATGTAAGCAATGACCCAAATTTCCCTATTAAAGTGTTATATTTTTTAAATATTACAGTGGCGTACCCGGAAAGCCTTGGTCGGCAGAATGCTCGACATCTTTTCCCTCCCCCCACGCTAAAAAAAAGTGCTCCATATATAAGAACGTTATTGTTCTTGTATAGTGATTTTTTTTGCCAACAAAAAGTTCTTTTACAGTGATTTTTTTTGCCAAAAAAAAGTTCAAACTATAAAATTAATAATTATAAAAAAAAACGATAATATTGCTTTTTACTTATTAGGTTCTGATTTTAAGGGTTTTTTTTTCTGACAAACACTTACTAATCATAGTGAAAAAAACAGTAGAATTACTATCATATGTATACATAATAAGTATGTCACACCGTATTAAAGCACATTTACAAGTAATCAAAAAATTATCATGCGCAAATACAGTCTCTCACATCAGTCAACAGTTCTATAAAAAGTATTGTAACGCTAAGCACGCATATCTCTAAGTAATATAAGATAAAAAGGCACATTTATATAAATGTATATTATAAAACTTTAGTTGAGTACGGTAAGTTAAGCAAGTTTTCCCTGTTATTAGTTATATTGTCTGTGAATTAGCGTAGTATCTACTATTTCTTATCGTTTGTATGCTCATTTTTTGTATATTTAAATCAAAAAACGGATAATCATATTAACATATTGTATTTTTATGCAGTAATTACTATTTTAAAGGCAAAAAATTCAAAAAAAATAAAAAATTCAAATTTTAAAAAAAAATATTTTGACAACCGTGATTGTAAAAATCCAACGCAAAAAAAGTTAAATAAAAAATTGCCCAAAAAAATATATACTCTAAAGCAGTAAAAAACAGTGCTTTAAACTTAATTTTTGTATAAATTACTGATTAACCCGCTTACAAGAGAGAAAAGTAATAGTATCATTTCAATTAAATCAAAACGCTCTTACTTTTCTAGCCGTAAAAAGTAAAAATTCTGTAGATTTAAACGGGTAAGAAGCTAAAAATCTGTATATTTGAATATAAACTATTTTTTATATATTTTACATACATTTTTCTATTTTCTAAAGATATGGTAGCGCAAATGTTTAGCTATTCTATTTATTAAATATGACAAACACGCATATAATATTCGCGCCTAAAGGGTCTAGCAAAATCGTATAAGATCAATTTTATATACGAGCCTTTGTTTTATCACGTTATTTTCAAGCGACTGTAGTGACATTTGCTGAAAAGTAGAGAATTTTTAGTAGCATTTCGGCGTTTTTATCGCTTAAATTGTAACAAAATGTGCAGAGGTATACACGCACGTGGTCTTAATTGTTGTTCGTAGCACTTTGTAATACCAACGTACGTTTTTGATAAAAATACTTTTTTTTGCACAAAAAAATGTTTGTTTTATATACAATTTAAACTCCTACTGAAAAAAAAATCTATGTCGTAGTTGTAGTGATGACGCATATATTCATCATGAAAAAAAAACAAAATCACAACATAGAAGCATATTTGACAAATTTCTATATGCTGAATGTTTAAAAGTGTATTTAACATTTATATTATATAATTTCGTAACCCTGGACTTATTTTTTTTTCTTAGCACAAAACATTTCGAAAAAATTATGAAAATTATAAAATAATAAAACAAAAATAAAACACATAAAATTTACTTTTACGACTTTTTAGTTCATTACTGATTTTTGCGGCATTATCTTAGATGAAGTTAAACACGTAAACGCTTTATAAAATAATTTTTGTAAAATGCATAATTTTTTTAATTTTAGCTTGCACTTTAAAAGAAGAAAAGAAAAATATACTCGAATCAAGTGCGTATCCTAAAAAGTATTTTTGCAAATTGGTATCAGACGATCACCGTCACAAAATTTATTTTTTTTATAATAAGGAAAAATATACATAAAAATTAAATATAACTAAGGTCCACTATAAATGCATAAAAAATATGCAAAAATATGTTTTGATGTATTACAATATGCATAAAATGCAGTTTAAATTACCAGTGTGATAAAATATTGTACTGATGATTATATTCAAATAACTAGGTATAAAATTTAACCTGTAAAACTATTAAAAAAAAACTAAATATTTCAAGGTCTTTATACGTATACATGCAAATTTATTAAATATATTAGTAGTAACAATACCTCGTAAATAAAAAAAAATACGCATTTATAATCCAAAATATGCGAATAAACATAATTTTGTGGATTTTGTTCGTGAAATATGCATTTGGAGGACACTACATATAACTGTATATCTACCTTATGCAGGAACCTAAGGCCAGCCTGTATATTTAAGCGGTGACATAGTACGCAAAAATATGACTTTTTTTCTTTGATTACTACACTATATTTTATACAAAATTCAAATTAATTTTCTTAGTTTACAGACTTATTGCTGAAAAGTTATTTCTACTTAATTTTTTATACAAAAGATTTATTACAGACAAATTTTTTTTGTTGCATGCGTTTAATACACCATATTTTTACATTTTTTTTTGGTTTTAACGGCCCTTAGGCTAGGATCACCACGGCACACGCCCCCAGTTACTTGCTTCAAATTGACCCTGTTTGCACACCAACAGACAAAACAGTAAAAAACGTTTTAAAAAACGTTTTTTTGTTAAAAAACTCTTTTTCAAAAAAATTTTTACCTTCGACAGCAAAAAAGTCAATCAAAAACAAATTTGTTTTTGCTTTTTCAAAATTCTTTAGTTTTGGATAATTTTTAAAAACGCCATTTTATTTCTACCGTGATACAAAATCATGTTAATGTTTTTTTAAAGCCCGTTTACATAAAAATTTTAAAATGAAATTAGAAATTGTACAAAAATACTTTCCTGTGTAAACAGGGGTCTACGAACCAGCATCAGACATGCTTTTTCTTTTTTAAAATTTATTTACTCCATAATATGCAAAAATCAAACAACAATAAATATTATGATACATATATAGAGTTTTATCGCAGAAATTAGCATTGAAAAGTAAGATTATAAGACTCGATTACGATCAAATTCAACAAAATAGGTTTTGTGGGCATTAGGGGCTACTAACCAAAAATACGTAGCCTGTAAAAGCAAGATGAAAACTGGGGGCAATCTATTGCATTTTTTGGCCATAAATGCTTTTTGTTGGCCATAAATGCCCTGTTTTTACTATAAATGCAATTTTTTAATGCATTTTTCCAGTGAAAATGAAAAAGGGTGTACTCTATAAAAGAAAAAAGTAAAGTGTAAGCGTATTGCTTTCAAAAACAACAAAAATAGATAATTGACAAATTAAATGCTTTTTCGTTTCTATTTTTTGCATTAATTTTTATAAATGCATTTTTTTGGGTTTTAAATGCATTTTTTTGCTTTTAATGCATTTTTAGCATTTGTAAAATGCATTTATGAAAGCCCCTAATGATAACACTTAGCATATAATGGTATTTTTAACTAGCTTCAAAAAGAAAAGTTTATAAAAACATACATTAATAAAAGACACAACATAAATAATAGACTTTTTACAATAGATTTTTTTAGTAAAGACTATTGTGGTATCGAAACATGGCTTTAAAAACTGTTTGTAGGGTTCCAAATTTTTTTAAACATGCATTCCGTGTTTTTCACACAAATTAAGTCTGTTTTTTTTAAATGACAAAACCGCAAATTATCGCAAAAGTTATTTTAAACAAAAATTTCTAACAAAAACAGACCCAGTCGTAAACGGAATATACCTTTTGATTTTGCAAGATAGTTGCGCAAAGAAACACAATACAATCTTTTTTGCTTGTAAAAATTATTAGTATTTGCATATGGCAAATGTAAAGACTTAGAAATTTTAATGGGTGTTACGCTGGCACCTATAAAAAAATATTTACGAACAAGCGTGACTGTAATTTTTGGTTCGTAGCACAATATCCATATGTTTAAGATTTGAAAATCTGCAGGTTATTAAGATAAATTTTAAATTTAAAGATATAATTAGAAAATATAAAAAATACAAAATAAAAAATGAAAAATAATGTTTTAAGTTACTTTGATGCATAAAAAACATAACTTGACATAAAAAAGGCAATATATGCATTGATTTGCATTTTATTATATAAAAATGTAACAAATCAATGCGTGAAGAGGCGGTACCCCCGAAAGAAACATTTTATTATACCTAAATTTATGCGAATACTGTTTTTTGAGAATATATTATTTTGATTCTAAACGGCTTAAACGTTTTTTTAAACTAAATCGTTATAAAATAAATAATTATATATATTTCACATCTATAACTTAATTCTACTTCCCATATTTTTTGGTCAAACACTGACTTTCTCCCTGTTCAAAAAGTTCTGAGTACACCACTGTATGATTTGCAAAATACCTAATCAAATATTATGAGTATGATAAGGATTGGCTCTCAATGGATGGGCAATGTTTTTCGAATACTCTGTTTAGTCCACTTTTATACATTTAAGAAAACTTCCCTGCTCAGAGTACCAATCTAAAATAAGTCAAAATAGTTCGTAAAAATATACTAAAAAATTATGCAGGTCATAATCGAAATAATGAAAAATTTTGGTCATTTGTATTTACATAGTGTTATTTACGCTATTAATCGACTAGAGAGTATATATCAGCAGATATATAAGGATTTCAGACGTTATATTGGTCTAAGCCCAAACGTGACTATATAAAAGTGACCTGTAATTACAATTATTTTATTTATTAAGCATTTTTTATATTTAAGCAAAGTCTAAATGTATAAACCAAATCGATCTAGTTTTAAACTTAGAATATTGGTTTCAATACACTTTTTATTCTATTTAAAAAATATTATTATCAATAGCAACAAATATGCCGTGTGCTCATTTAAAATAAATTATATAAGGAAAAACAAAGAAATGGCTTCAAATATAATAATTGATCGGTGTTATAATATTTTATAGCTTCATATGTTTATATCATTTTCAAATACATGTTTATTATAAACTTACATGATAAAGTGTTTGTTAGGGTTCACCATAAGTGCACAATAAATATGCAAAATATTCAAAAAATATTCAAAATTACCAAAAATATGCAATTATTCAAAATCCACTGTAAAGCGCATAACTCACAATACAGAGTGCAGTTGGGTCTAATCTTTTATTCTTTTGGGTATTCTTTAGTGTATAAACTACATTCTTGTGACAATACTTCTGATTTTTGTATATATATGGGGTAATAATGCATAAAAAATATGCAAAAAATATAAAAAATATGCAAAATATGTGTTATTTATGCATTTTCAGAATTAAATATGCAAGTGATGGACCCTAGTGATTGTTAAAATAACGCAAAATAGATATTTCATATTATTGTACTACAGGTATTCGATAAATTCACCAAATCCATTGAAAAGTAACAGCCATTATGTTTTTATAAATGTTTGCAATTCAAATAATGTTTATTTTTTAACTATTGATCAATTTGGCAGTTAACTCAAATATTGTATAAAATAAACTTGTAATCCATTAAACAAAGCCATTTTTATGCGTAACAAAAAAAATATTTAAATATACTTTTTAAATATAAATATAAATACGATATATTTAGTTATATTTATATATATTTACATATTTAAATATTTAGATATTAAATATTAAATAGAAAAATAGAAAATAGAAAGTATATAAAATAGAAAAAAAAACAAAGATATAAAATATTTATATTAATATTAAATCCCAGCAATAAAAAGTTAAAAAATATTAATATTAAATATAGAATATTTAAAAATTTAAAAATAAATATAAAACTATAAAATAATACAAAAGTAATACAAAAAAGCCCAATATGTTGCTATACAAGGAAAAAATGCAAAATTATCAAAATAAATTTGGAAAAAATATAAATTAGAAGAACACAATTTTATTCTTAAGTTTTCAAAATTACCAATGTCAAAAAATAATTTATCGTGCAGAATAATGAATTCGATAAAAAAGAAAGAATGTTTTTTTTTTGTAACTAGTTATGATAATATGATACTATATCATGGTAAAAAGCACGAACATCACCGTCGTTCATTTTTTATTTTAAAAGAAAAATGGCGTATTTTTAACTGCCAGAGAAAACCCTAATAACTGTAGATTATGCTGTTTAGAACACTTGCACACTGTATAATGACTTTCTTCGGCGCAGAGTATATGTATGTTACATAGGTATCAAAAAATATATAAATTAGCAAATTAAATATATTAAAAAGATTTTTGCAAGTCACTTAGTTTATTAATCATTTTATTGAAGTCAGGGAGAATAATAAATTTTTGACTCTAGAATTACAAGTATTTTTTTCTAATTTCATTCCAGAAAAAGCATGGTGGGTGGGTATTTTGAGCGAGTATGAAAATTTTGAGTCCATTTAACTATATTTTTTTCTGCTCAGAATTTGCCCAGATACCCATTTTGGATAAGAAAAGTGAGCATATTTGCCCAGTCTTAGATTATGATGTGCTTTTGTTTGGAAGGCTAAAATAATTATTTTAATTATTACTTGACGATGTATATGTTCCTCCATTTTAGATATTTCTGTTCGTATACTTTGCTTAGGCAAACCACTATTTTAGACCACATAATCAAAATATTTGAGGCCTAAGATAGTAGTTTGCCTAGGCAAAGTATACTCGGAAAAAAATCTACTCTGACCGAAACATCTATATTGGAAAATCTACAAATATTAATTTTAGAATGAAGTTCACGAATTTTTATTATTTTTTACCCTTATTCCCATTTAAAACAGGATTTATCAAAGTTAAAGATAAAGTATAATACAGCAAAAATTTAAGCCATTTAACCTTTTATTTTTACATCTTTATAATGCAAATAAATTTATAATCACGCGTTTTTCCGTAAAATTTTTGGTATTAAGCGGAAATTGAATGTTTTTAGGGATGGGGTCGTAAGCAATATAGAAAGACAAACTTTTTAATATAGAAAAACAAATTGAACGTCTCTATTAATTAGAAGCAAGGTTAATATCTTTATCTTTTTTAAGTTTTATTTCATACATTTTTCTAACTAAAATTATTTGCAAAAAAAACAGTATGAACAGATTATATAAATAGTCAAAGTAAGCGTGTCGGTAATATCTGTGCATTTGATTTGATAAATTTTCGTGTAAAAAACATAAAAAATACAAATCAATTTTTATCTTAGCAGTAACCTTTTATTTATTAAAAATCTTTTCTATAAAGGAAAACAAACCCATCATTTCGAATATCTTTGTTGTCATTTATATTTATAAATTCGAATCCAGATGGGCCTATTTTTGCCCATTTATTACCTTTTTTAATATGGTTTTCTCATCCCACTCCTTTTCATGGCCATATCCCAAAAGTACCCCATATAACTTGAATGTATCATTTTCTATTTTCAGTTCGTTTTCTACTTCAATTTGACCTTCGATTTTTACAAATCTATGATTAATAGTCGTGCCTCTATTATTGTTGATTATAAAATTACGTGGGAATACAAAATCAATGTCTTTTCTTTGGTGCTCAATATCGCTCTTGCAGAATACACAGTTAATCCCTTTATATTTAATATTGCGCTGTCGTATTTCAATTAAATGATCGTCCACAGATTTTTTAATACATGATGAAAACCCACAATTCAATATGACGTAGTCTTGTTTGACTTCACTTATTTTATTACACTTCGCGCATGTATTCTTGACATTCTGTTGTATAAAATAATCCATCAGTGCCTCATTATTGGTACACATTATGTTTTCATCGCGGAGAACATCGATCGATTTTTCTAAACTACCCGTCGTGTCTAATCCTTCTTCTTCGAAATATATTTTAAGGATTTTATGGTTACTAAGTAACTTGATTTCTTCAGTAAATGATGCTTCCCTATTTGTTAAGTATTTATGTACGATTTTCTGAAATATTTTTGAGGCTACTTGTGCTTCACTGAAATCAGTCATGAGAAAAAACATAACAAATGCTCTATTTGCCATCAAAAGTTGTATTAGCTGAGAATTACAGTCAAGTTTATTGTACGTGTGATAGTACATATATGATCAATCATTAAGGATTTTATGTATTTGTTGATATCTTCAGTTGCCATTTCGTCTTTTATCTTCTTTCTAAGAGCATCTAGACTTAAATT
>JAQFYM010006025.1:0-12312 GCA_034694785.1 Agrenia bidenticulata
GTTATACATATCATGAAGATTTAAGACCAACTTCAAATGTTTCCAACCTATCTTTTCTATTATATATTGAAATGTTTGAAAATGCTAGCGTCGGTTTGGTGTGTATATATTATTATCACCCCGCGTATATTAACGTCATTCCCAAATAAGGGGGTAAAAAATCATGACGCAGAAATACGTCAAAACTCAAAATAGGGAAAATATAAATGCCGCAAATATACTTCATTATCTAAACAGGAGTTAAGTACATGCATTTTTTCAAAAATTTGCCTATGTCTGATTTCAGTATAAAAATTGTAAAAAAGACTGTATGACTATGTATACATTTACTTCAATATTTTAATGACACCTCTTTACATCCCCCTTATAGTTTTTCATACACAAATAAATACTAGTTTAGCAGTATATTCGTACATCGGGTTTTTTGTTTGCTTAAATTAGAATCCCATATATGTCTTGGTAAATAATATCATGTTATTGTTTTACAAAGTCATGTTTGCATATAATTACTGTTTTTACCAATAACTGACAGATTATTTTTGTAAAAAAAGGAGTTGCTTTCGCTCGTTATTGATGCAAGTTCTTGTGGCTTATGCTTAATTTTTTAATGTTGATACCTAAATGGTTATAAATGCAGGTTTTTTATTCTTACAAATATCCAATTATTTGCTTGTCAAATTTTGTATCGTCCTTTTCTTATTTATAACAGAAAACTCTGTCATTAAAAAAACGTTTTTTGCCCCCGGAAACCCCGGGGTATACCCGGGGTAAACTTTTTGCAAAAAAACGCAAAAACCCCGGGGCCCCGAGGCCCCGGGGTTACAAACCCTATATGAAAGGCACCGAAATATGAAACAAACACAGATTATGCAGTAGTAAAACCTGCAATATCCAGTTGTTTACATTTTAAAATTCAGTAAAAGCCATAAAACAAACATTAATACAGCTAAATTGCAGATTAAAATTATGGTATTTTTATATTGGTTTGTGTTGCTAAGTTACCCGTATTTACACCATCAAAAATTATGTTATAACCCCTGGAAAAAGAATAGGGTAAAAGTCCAGCTACCCTCCTTTGAATTAGGGTTGAAAATAAAAAAACACTTTTAGCATCAGGAAATAATTTTTTTAAAAAATATTGAGCTTAAATGTAAAGGAAGCATATTTTGTTTATAAAAAGCCCTAACCGAACCCTTGTAAGTAACCAACTTTTTTCCCACGCTGCCTAATGCCGAAATGTTGCAAAGGTTCGGTCTTCACAAGCAGGGCAAGGTAAGGTTAACGGTTTGGGTTTTGCTGTTCATCTTCTTGTTCATACTAGATATGTTTATATCGTGATGATTTGCCCACGGTTGCTTACCTTCCTTTCTATTTAGGTTTCTTTTTCCGCCCCAATCAAGAGGAATAACTGGACTTTTACCCTGTTCTATTTCCAGGGGTTTTGAGATTGTCTTTAGGAAATTCAAAATAATTAAAACTGTTGTTAAGAAAAGTAACTTGAAATCCAACAAGATTTTAGGAATTTTTTTTTGTAAAATAAAATAAATAACTAAAGCGCTGCAATATAGTGTTTTATCTGCTAATATACAAAAAAGTCATTAGTTTGTTCATTATTTTGTATCGAATTGATATGTTAAGCATGTCAATAATTTTTTTTTATTAATTTTATAAAGCGAAAACAAATTTCTCTTAGATAAATATAATTAGACTCTGATAAAAGATGAATCTTGTTTCACCTTTGTATGACGTAAACAAATTACTGCTTTTATATATATAGTATACTTTTATAACAATTAATAAATACTAATATTTTTGTATATATCATACAAAACATGACTCTCTTTGCAAAGTTGCTTTATCTTGCAACTTCTTACGTCGCTAAAAATATCTGTGTCTGATTTAACTATAAAAAACCACGTTTGAACAGCAAACAAAGGTGCAGATAAGTGTAACGCTTTATGTTCGTATCTTTATTTTTTATGCAAAATCTCTTAGTAACAAAAACTTTATTGCTGCCATGCAAACCCCAAAGTGAAAACTGAAACTTTTGGCGGGCATAAACGCAATAGTCGTATGTATTTGATTATTTTTTTTTGATGCCCTTGTATAAAATTTACAAACATAAATATGGAAAAAAATGGAAAATTTTTCCTACTTTTTTGGCCATATTAATATGGCCATATAATAGCCGCGGCCATATGTTTTCGGACCCGCTGCAAAAGACGCAAAACGGGCCGGATCTAAAAATTAGTTTTTGGCACTTACAAATCTATATTTTCTAAGAGACGGATTTCAATATCGGGTGCCCGGAGCCCTTTTTTTTCTGGGGGCTCTCTTTTATTTTCATAAATTTTAGGAATAGCCAGTACTAAAATCCATTTTTTTGATTTTTTTTTGTTTTGCTGCCATAGAATTTTACTGGTATACGCATATCGAAATATCAGAAAAAAACTATATTTTTTGCGTGTATATTTATTAAAAATTTTTGCTTTTAGAAACCATAAAAAAACCAAAAATAATACAAGAAATGCGTAGACATGTAAACGCAAAACACTTGCATTAAAATATTATAAAAAATAATGTCAATTGGTAAAATTATTTACATTTTGGGAATATTCGTTTTTGAAAAACATAGCTCTAATAGAATACAACCGAAAATTTTATTTTATGTGATGTCAAATTTTATACTATAATAAAAAATGATTTTATAACAGATTTTTAATAAATTTGCAACAGCCATCATAAAACTTTGTAAAAAAAAGACTACCCCATAGGCGCCTTTAAAAGTAAAACTAGAAAACAAATGACCTAAATACGTATTTGCTATATCACAGTGCGTTTTTAGTTGGTTTAAAAGCAAGCATAGATAGACAAATATTAACAAAACGGATTTTTTGAATTTTTAGCTTATATAAAAAAATTACAAACATGTGAAAAGTTATTCGGAATATCAAAAATGGAATTGTATCTTATTTGTAAGGGTTGCAACAAATTGCATGTGTAACATACGTAACTTATATTTGTTATTACGTCTTCATAATAAAACCATACACTGGATTATCAAAAATGTAAGTAAAAGTGAGCACTGCTTGTACTTAAAATTCTTTTTTTTTTATTTGTAAATTGAATCTGTCATTAAAAGTTCAAAACTACGTTATTCGCATTAATTTACAACAAAAAGCTAATTTACGCAGTTATTTTATAATAAAAATTACAGTGATTTTTCCGTATAGTAGAAAAAAAAATCTTACATCATTTTAGTAGAGAATTTATAATAACATTCAGTTTTTGTTTGCCCTGTAACACGATAAATCATTTAATCTCTATAATGGAATCGCAAGAATCTAATCCCTTGAAAAAGTGAGTAAAAATAATTAACCCATCCAAAGTATAAATTCACATTTATATAACTTATCGTCTGAATCTAGGTATAAAAATTTTAGTATAAAGTTTTTTCGAAAATTCTTTCATAAAAGGGAAACCGCCATAAAGAGATTTTATTGTATATACTTTTTTTTTTGCGTTTTTTAAAACCCTGGTTTTTTTTGAGCAGGATACTAAGGTTTGTATTAAAAATTTATACCGCCATTTGTTCTTAACTTGTTTCTTGCTTGTTTCATTTTAGCAAAATAATATCTTTTTGGCTTATTGAACCATGTAAAAGAATACAAAAAAAACGCGCGCAGCTTAGTTATGAAGATTTGTAATAATTTTGCATATCAGAACGCAATAAAAGCATATATCAGAATTTTTTGCTTTTGTAATTTTAATTATCTTGTAAAATATAAGCTTTGATTTTTAATCTACATTGACATATCTATTTTATTTTGTTGTTTTTTATATGATAAATTGGGTAACAAGAAACTTTTACAAGGGCTCACGGGCCCACGCCCCCATGCCGTTTTATAATCCGTCTCTGTATTTTCTATCCCTTTAATTTTATGTAGTTGAAGCTTATACACGGGTATCAAAAATATATACTAACTAGGGCCTCCAATTCCCCGGGGACTGTTTTCCCCGGGGTAAAAAGGCAAAAAATTACATACCCTTGTACCCGGGGATATACCCGGGGAATTATACAAAGTTTTTGTCTTTTAATACGGTTTTTTATAATAAATACAGTAGGGTTCGGGGTCAGGCGAGAATTGCCTCAGATCCTAGGAATAAATTGACTTTTGTAAACGGGTCTTATTTATTTAAAAATAAATTCCTTTTATAGGAACTTATTGGTTATCAAACTTTATAATATTATTGTTTTTTTTATGGATATAATCTTTTATATTCTTCTATCCATCTAAAACTCCTTTATGTTATAATAGCTAAATAATATCACCAATGGGGCTTTAACCTTTGGAGATTTTTGGATGATGGGTATAAACCATTGAGCCATACAAGCTTTCCAGTCTTTTATATCGTGTTCATACTCAATTGTAATACTGAATGTGCTTAGTAAGTAATCTAAAGAGGCCATAGGCCTCAACAAAATACTATAATTTAAAAGCATGCACAGTTGAACTTCTTATTTCGCACTGATTTTTTGCGTTTAAAGCAGTTGTAAAACAATCAAAAAGCAATAAAGCAATAAACACCAATAGGATATATGTTTGGAAAAATTTTAACCATTTCCTAACATCCGAAACTAAGCTGATATTTATGTATAAATCAACATTTTATATATCATATATATAATTTAATTTAATTCTACATATAACATTTAGATGGTTTTTTCTGCATTACTATAGCAAAAACATATAATAAGTACCTATAAATAGTAGGTTCTATTTAAATATTTTAAAACGTGGTTTTTGCGGTATAAAATTTCCAATATAAACATTTTTATGCTGAAGAAAATTTTAAAATAGACATACAAATAAAATAAAAATCATTTAAAGTTATAATTAAAAAGTTAAATATGATAACAGCTTTTTTGCACTCTTTTTTTCGCATTTTTTAGATTTTGTTCTTCTACTTTAAAAAACATAATTGTGATTTTTTACTTGTATATAAAGTGTCAATGAGTATGTTTAAATTATAATGTAGTTTTATTCATGCATCTACAACAAATAAAAAAATATCCAAAACACGAAATTACAAAAGCAAATGTATAAGTGTAACAAAATTGTGAAATAGGATACAATATCAAATTAAATTTTTTTATGAAAACACAAACTATTACTGAGTTAAGTTCATTTTTTTACAAAGATAAACAAAAAATAGTTTGTTTATACGTTTTTTATCAATAATTCATGTTTTTGTATTTTTTTTACGTGTACACTGTTTGTGTATAAAGATCTTAGCTGTAACAATAAAAAATATACCAAAAAAAGCTTTATAGCTTTACTAAGCAGCTATTTATGCACAAAGAGATGATCGCGTAATTCACAATTTGTCGCAAAATATCCAGTACTTAAATATATGACAATGATAATGGCATGCCATTATTTTCTATATTACTCTTAGTAAGGAAATTTATAATAACATCCATTCACAACTTTTCCTTTTAAACAATATACACCTGAAATTATATATTTTAATTACAGGATAAGTAAAAAATGATAAAAAAATACTAATTGTACCATTATTATGTATTTAATATAAAGGAAATTACGAACTGTTTGGTTTTTAACAGAAAAACAGAATTTGTTTTATATATCAAAAATTGAAGTTTGAAATTCTGTATATAAAAGAGTAACAGGTTATTTTGTCGCAGAAAAATATTTAAAAAAGTGATTTTACATGACATATATACAGAATTCTATAAACAATTGTAATTAATATTCTACGAGAGTTTTGCTTATTTTAAACAATTGAAACTAGTAGAAAAAATAATTAAGTATTTTCATGACATAACATAAATCGTACAACACAATGCAGAAATCAATATTAAAATTTGTGTGTTTTTTTTTTATTATGCATGTAGCGTTTATAGTCTGAAAAAGTTTTTAAAACATTGCAAAAAACATAGAAACTTCAAGAGACAAAATTTTCATACTTAAACAAACAACTTAAAAGTTCAAAGCAAGTTATAAAAAATGCATGGAACAAAAAATCGCCATTATTGTCCATTATTGACATATTTTTGACAAGCTTTTTGTATATGTAAGATTTTACAAGAGATTTTTTATTAAAAACATCTTTTTATAACAAGATATTACGATATGCATACAATTTCTACACAAAAAAAAACTAAAACCATATAAAAAACGCTTTAAATTGTCTTTATCCCCGAAAACCCCGGGTAACCCGCCAAAAAACCCGGGGTAATAAAACTTCCTTTTTTTGTTAAATACCCGGGTACCCGGGGATGGAGGCCCTTCAACTAACACATTTTAAATGCCAATATAATATACACCCGTTTAAAAGATAGTAATTATTTTTGGAGACAGTATTGCAGCTCTTCGTATAGAAGAAGCCTTGTATCAAGTTATCCAAATACAAGTAAAGTTTTGAGATTTACCTTACACTCTTTTTGTTGCTATTAAAAGATGATTTTTTTTAGTTAAACGATTCCAATATATATAAAGAGACTATAAAATAACACATAATATAAAAATATCCTTAGAAGAATTAGAAAGAGGACTTGAAAGCTTTCGACTCTGTCGAACTAACCATTTAATAGATGTTGTTTATTTATTTGTTCGTGTATTTACACATTTTATTATTTGCTAATCACTAAAGCAACCCAAAATTGACCAAAAACAGAAATCCTTAAGCTTATTTATAGGAGTAAAATGGCAAAAATTGCAAATTGTAATTAATATAGCTTAATTATGCGCCTTTGTTGTACAAAAATATTATTTAAACATATTTGCAAAATTTTTTACGTTAAGTAACTAGCGCAGTCGAAAAATCCTGCACTTTTAGAATGAAATAAACTTATATGGCACTACATGTGTATTGGTAATTTGTAAAAATAAGACGCCAACTACATAAAATTTCCGTGTAGTTACAAATATATATTATTATCATGTAAAACTTAGCTTTTGTAACTGATATTTTTTTTATGTAAATATTTTTTTTTTAATTAGGAAAGCGCGAAACCATTTATATGTTTTACAAAATTGACATAAAAAAAAAATTCTTAGGATTCTATTAAATTGTAATACCAGGTTAGATATTCTAGTATAACATAAGAAAATTAAAAAGATAAAAAGACTGACTAAAAAGATAATTTAAAAAATGATAAAACGATGAAAATGGCAAAAGCAGTTACAAATTTGCCATTAATTGCTTTTTTTTGCCCTACTGATCACACTTCCTTTCTCTTATCACATTTATTGCCTCTTTCTTAAGTGTCATTTATCACATGTCACTTATGAATTCTCTTTCTCTTCATTTTACGCACGCCGTCAAAGCTCAAAAAGGTTTACGTCACGCAAACATAACAACTCGTCGAGTTACCTGTTATCAAAATTCAAATCGCGTTTTTAGAATTCATTTGCGATTAAAAATATGATCTAGATTAGGGGCGGAATCTGTACTCTAGTGATTCCGACCCAACAGAAGATAGTCTAATTTTATATGAAGTATACAGAAAATTATATAAAAAGTATAAATTTACGGTCAAAAATATAGATCGCTATATGAAACAATAATCTCAGGTGTACCGATATTGTATAAAAGTAAGGCGGCCTTTAATTGTTTTTTATGCCTATAATTGCCATTTTGGCTATATTTGGTCCTTTTACAAAAAATACATTTTTTTATTCAAATTTGTCGTACTTTCATATCCTATAGTTTTTTATGTGGATTTGTATCTAAAGTTAATGTTAAAACCGATTTGCGCTTGAAAGTAGCAAAAAAGTAAATAACAAAACATCTAAGATATGTTCTTCATATAAAATTGTACATTTTTGATAATTCGGAAAGTCATTACGAGGTAAAATTCAGTTTCTTATTTAAACAATATAAAAAATGGGCGAAAAATTTACACAACAGATGAAAAGTATTGAAAAAGTATAGAACAATTCAAGAAAAACTTTCAGCTTATAATGACCAAATGTTGTCATAGCTATTATGGTAGGTTTACCATTATAGGATCGGTATCCCATAATAATCTGCAAAAATATTACTACGACATAAAAAGGTTTAAAAAAAATGCACTGCGCAAAAAATCTATTCCACTAGACATCTTTTAAAAAATGCCTTTTATATGCAATATATTTATAAACCAATGTTTTTTAAAATGCTGAAAATATATGCCCATCACAAAATAACTATTAGATAAGACTTATTGCATTTTTTTTGAATGTCAAAAAGTAATACTCTTTAGTTTCTAAACGGATTTTTTATTGGGTAAGATTGTTTTTTAATTCTTGTTAAATATTTATAAAATTGATCGTAAGCCGTGTCACGCAAATTATGACAAAATTTTCATTTTAATAATAATAAAATACCCTCATTTTTTTATGTTGATAAAAGAAGATTTTTATAATAAAATATTGGGACTATTATGTTGTATTTTTTTAAATCTTTTTTTTTCAGATATTTTTCTCCTAGTTCTAAAGAAAAAACGAGCAAACTAAATTGAAAACACAAAAGCGATATATGCGAACTGCTACTATATAAACACGAATATATATTTTACAACATTATAAAAGTGTGGAATTGTCTTGTATAAACATACATTTATAATGTTACGCATACTGTAACGATACAAAAACAAAGATTTTAAATTTTTAGTTTATAATTTTTTACTATATGTGATAATATTTACCTTTTGGGCTGTTTTATAGGTATTAGTATGTCAAAAATATGGTGGCCACTATAAGATAGCAAGGATTCATAACTAAAGATATATGCATAGTACATATATTTGTTAATAATCAAAGTTAAGTTACAATCGCTCCAAAAAAAATAATGAAAAAACATCGTCAAAAATCGTCCAGATATTCAATGCTGTGTATTTTTTGCATTCCGCATGTTTATTTTGTTTTTTATATCGTTACATGGCATTTACTCTTTATTTTTTGCATAAGGCTCGTGTGACCAAATTAAAATTATCATAAAAAACTTTTGGAAGCTTTTTTGTGTTAAAAGTTATTACGATAAATTTTTAAAAAGTGTCAAAACTTATAATTTAGTAGTATAAAATATGAATATAAACAACTGGACTCTTTATGTTTTTAAATGCTAACCTTTTATGGTTGTTCAGTTTTTTGACCATATTTCGTATTTTTCTGTATCATCAAAAGTTATAATAAAAAAAATTTTGGGACACGGCTTAAGTTTGTACAAAAACTTTTTTATACAAATTTAATTTTTATTTACTTGCAATATTCAAAAATTGATACTTTGACCCTACAGGGAATACCAAAAATACAAGATTTTTTTTTATAATATCCGTAAAAATCCGTATGAAAAAAAATAAAAATGTTACGTAAACAGCTTAACAAAAATACTGATAGATATAAAAGCATAAAAAATATTTTTGTGATTTTAAGAAAGATTTTTTTTATTGTAAAATTAATTTTCTGTTGTTTTTTATTTTTCGGAAAATATAGCCAATCAAAAGGTTTTGAAAAAAGTTATTTTTTCTTAAAAAAACAGTGTTTTTGTATGCTTTTGGTGTGATTTTCAAACCAATCAATATTGTATTGTATTATATTGATTTTTTGTTACAGAACAATATATATTGCAATATATTGTAATATGCAGTAAAAGTGTTTTATATTGTCTCTCTTCGCTTAATTTTGGGGCAAAGATTTTTCCCCTTGCTCTTAAGGGGCATAATGGTGCTTTAATTGCAAGTGGGGCAATATAATACACTTTTTTAAAATATTCTACATACCCAAAAAAGGTTAAACATATGTTTACAACCTTTTGTAAAATTTTTAGTTAAAATATATTAATTATAATGTTTAATTTGTTATTCACTAAGAGCAGGAAATTATTTACCGATTAAGAGGAGAGCCATATATATTAAGCCTAAAATTTTACATTTTTACAATAAGTTGATTTTACAAAAAGTTTTTAGATGCTAAAAATGTATCGTATTATTATGCTTCATTCGCTTTTTATATTTTTTTTTGCAAAAAAACAAACATATTTGCTTCTATGTGTTGCAATTATAAGTAAAAAACAAAGGAACAAAAAAAATTGTTAAATATTGTGAAGTAACAATAAATATACTGTAAACATTTTATTTAAATATATTGTGTGAACAATTTTTTTTGATCAGCCTTGGTGATTTTAGCAAAATCATATTTCTACGAGATTATGACTTCAAGAGTTATTGCTACTACTGAAATTAAATGTCAAAAAAGTTTACAATTTAGTTTTTTTTAATGCACTAACACATTATTTTGGTGAATTTTTTTCCTTTCTTTTTTATCATAATGGCCATTTTAGGAAAAATAAAAATTCTCGCTTCCATAATATGGCCATACCATATTTGGAACCGCAGCCCACAACCAAGGAAAACGTCATAGTATGGTTTTTTAAAAAACTATTGGTTTAACTCATATTTGATTTTTGCTGTTTATGGCCATGTATGGTAGATTACCCATAGGTAAAAGGCGTTACCCATGGGTATTTTACTTCTCTTAATTAACAATTTTAAATCGCCCAAAATGGCCATATCAATTTATAATTTTATACACGGCTTAGATCAGTGTAAAATTTTAGCCACAGCATTATGTGTTTACCTATAGGTAAAAATAAATACATTATTTACTCCACGGGATAAAAGAAACTACCCATGGGTAAAATAAAATACATAAAAAAGTTAAAATTAGAAATTTTACCCATGGGTAAAATATCATTATGATTTCGGGCCTGTGATTCTACCAATGGGTAAATTACCATACACGGCCTATGTATATGGTTTTCCTTGCTTTGTAAGCCTTTTGTAAATAATTAATTAAATAGCATCTTTTAAATTGATGCTTTATTAGAGTTTCTTTTATTATTTATAAAGCATATAAAGAAAGATCATTAGGAAAGACATGAAAATACCTGATCTGCAATATTTATTGTTGTCTTTATGCTCACTTTTTATAATATTTCAAATTTCATATGGGGGACCAGTATCTTATAATGATCATTCTTCGCAGTTACAAAACAATGTAAAAGAGGACCGGGGACATTTTACTATACCTGCCGACTTTATTTTAGCCAGTGAAATATTAGATGAAATCTGGCCCGAAGATATGGATATTCCAATAAATATTTTTAGGGCTATATTAGCAGATGCAATTTATCCGATATTATCTGCGACAGATAAAGCTGAATCCGAAGTACCAGAAACAGTGGAAATTAACTATCCGAAGCCTATCTCCTCTATTGAGAATACATACGCCTCAAAATCACTGTCTTCTATTGAAGCAGGTACAGCTGTGATTTCCCCTAGCCAATTTGATGAAAATAAAATGGAGAACGGAGACTATACAAATTCTGATTATGATGGGCTTACAAATCCTAACACTGGAAACTCAGCAATGGCTGAACAGTCTACACCATTAATTGCAACCTCTAATTCAGCATCAGAATATAGCATTAAAGATGAAATCATAAATCCTTCTGTCTCTACTGTTCCTCATTCAGAACCAATAAGCCACGATTCACACAACAATACCGACCTAGATATAGATGATATAGAAATTGAAAAATTGAGACTTGATGAAAACCTAAAAAATAGCTATGATTCTGGCAATGCTCTGTATGCACCTGATCATGAAATGGAAGAATTAAATAGAATACGTTGGAAACAAAAGCCACTAGCTGAGATAATTTCTGATAACATTAAATTAGTGGAAAATACAGATGTTGCAAGTAATTATGTATCTAAGGAAGTAATGAAAGATGCACCAAAAGATAATTATTTAACTAATAAAGGCCATGTTGAACAACAAGAAAGAGATTACGATTCCGGCACAAGTGAAATTTATAAATTTACTTTTGATCAGAATCCAAAAAAAAGAAGAGTACGAAGTAAAATGACTGAATAACAAAATAAAAATAACTATTTAATTTGCCGATACTATCGTGTTTATACACTCAACTTCAATGATTATTAAAATTTTTAGTGCATAATACAGGGTAGGGTGGTGTCCAAACTCTCGCAAAAATTTTAATCCCGGGATTTGGGATTTAAAAAAATATAATCCCGGGATCCGGTACTATACCGGGACCTAAACGGTATTAAAATAATATAAAAAATATATATTTTTATAGTGGTTTAGTTAAAAAAAATGCGGTTTTAAAAGACAGAGTTACACTCGAAAAATATCACCGGAACTTTAAATTAGCTTAGTTGATTTAAGACGCAAACAAAAAAAGCTTTTTATGGTAAATACTAGTGAATAGTGTCTT
>JAQFYM010006026.1:0-12312 GCA_034694785.1 Agrenia bidenticulata
TATTTTAGACAGCTAAAAATAATTTTATATTTTTTTTTGGGAATCTGCGATTTTTTCTGGGATTTTTTTGCCCTGACCAAAATATTTTCTGGGAAAGTGATATATTTTCTGGGAAAATGATATATTTTCTGGGAAAATGATATATTTTCTGGAATAATCTGATATTTTCAGGGAAAAAACATATAGAGCCAATTTTATATACCGCTAATCCGGTTTTTCCATTTTTTTATTGCCCCTAATTTGTTACAAGTAGTATGGAAAATGGCGAAAACAAATATAAAAGAAAATGTGTATATAAATGATAATAAATTAACCGAGGACTTTACTACTCTATTTTCGGGTAATAATTATCCAGTGATTCATTGTAGATCATGGAAAAGTAAATAAGTATTAACAATTAAAATAATGCAATTTGACCATTTTAAAGTAAAATGAATTTTAAACTATACTAAAAAAATAAGTAAATAAGTAAATAAATAAAACGCTTTTATATTATATTGTCATTATTCCGAGTCTTTTTATATATCTTTTTTAATTTATGAAAAGATGATCACTATTTAGAAAGAACTTCCATTATCCCTTTTTCGCTATGTGACTTCTTTAGGCCATTTTTGCGAAGGTGAATTGTTTATATGTATAACGTGAAAAAATTGTAAACTTTCCTCTGCTTCATTTACACGTTGTCACCCTTGAAACTTAGTAGATTTTGACAGCATACATATTTCTAGCTAATGGTGCAGGCATATCAATAAAGTTTACAAAAGAGCATTTATTGTGACAGCAGTTACAATTAAATATATAACAAGTCTAAAATCTTTATTTATCATATGACTTCGAAGTATTTTAAAAGTTTATGGGGGTAAATGTCAAATATAAAAAAATTAAGATTTATGGGCTTATAAAATTCAAGTAAAGTACTAAAGGGTTAAGAACAAGAACAAACAATAAAATCTTTTATATGGAATTTCGAAATAAACAAGACTTTTTACTTTTTTTTGTATTTATAAATTTGCGTGATTTTTTAGTGCATTATTGTTATATTTGGCATGGTTTTGAAAATATTTGAGAACCCCTGACTTATAGAACCCGTGTAAAAATATTTTTGTAATTTTTTGTGTGCAAACCATAATAAAAATGTAACAAAACGTTTGTAAATTTCATGAAAAAAAAAGAATACAATTTTTTTTTGGCGTTGATTAAAAAAAAGATCTTACTGTTAATACTTAAAACAAAAAACCCTAAAAAAAAGCAATGTTTGCTTTTCTGCGTCGATAATTAAACACTTGCAAACCAAAGAAAACATGCAACGGACCGCGAATGACTTACATCTTAAAAAAGATTTATCAAAATCACGTCCGAGTTTTTAACGACCGTTATCAAAAATTTTATATTTTTAGTTGAGTTAAGCTGTAACTTTATATGCAAAATGGTTTTATATTTTATCATGTTTTGTTTTTTGTATTTTATAACTTTCTAAATTTTTTGTAAAAAAAGAAACTTTTCCTAAAGAACCATGTCGGCAAGCTTCAAAAAGATTAGATTAGACTTAAGCTGCATTTTATAGTGTATTGGGCAACAAAAAAAGAAAATTTTAGTATAGCTGCTTTATTGCAGTCTAATACGAGCTTTCAAATGCTCATTTTTTTTGGCCAGAAAACTTATGCCTCTAAATTTCGATGTGTAAAACGTTTTATAGGATTGTAAAAATATACTTGCGAAATTCACTGTGAAATAACAATATGATTTTATATCTTACAGGATCGAATCTTTATAATAATTCTCGCTTTTTTCTATCCATAATTTAAGCATATGTGCATATAAAAGGAAAAATTTTATACGCAGCGTTTACGCAAATTTATATCATAAATTATGGATGGAGTAAGGTTTTACCCTTTAAAAAGAACGCTTAGTTGCTATCAATATCAAAATTTTGCATATTCACTGTTTAATTATTCACATGGGTAAGGCAATATAAATGAATAGCAAAAAAGCAAACCTTGTATTTAATATTATAATCTATATAAAAGGGACCATTTTTATTGTATCGATTTCTTCTCACTAACATTATTAAAAGACATGATCACTACATTTACTCTTGCAAGTATAGATGCATGCATTCTTCTTATACTCATTTCGGTTTTTTTTTTATTGCACATAAACACATTTTCCAAATGGATGTATTTGCCACTAGTCCGAGATTTTATGTTTCGAGAGTCTACGGGGCATCAAAGTACAAAAATATGGTTTTATCGATATATGTTGCCTAGAAAACTTTTAACTAGTCGTAAAAATTGTTTTGATGTTTGATGACGTGGCATATGATTTTATTTATACCAAAATTATATCACGATTTATAAAAAATAACAATAAATAAAAAAAACCTACAACCAACTGACTAAAAATTGTTTGGATGTTGATTTTTTTTATTGCAAATAATCGTATATATTTATGTTGTTAATTTTTACTAGAATCATTTTTTTCTTATATCTAGTTAAGAGCATCTGTTAATAAAGTATAGCCACCGTTTAAATACAATTTGTATATTCATTATTAGTTTTTATAATTGTTTTGACGATTCTTTTGTTTTGTGGCTTTTATTGTGTGCTGTCATTTGAAAAACAAAGAAAACAAGATATTTAATAATTTTAAATAAAGTTTGTATAAGCAACGCTTTTCTAAGAGTAAATCGATTACTTATCTACTGCTTCGTTTGACCGTGTCTCTTAAAAAAACATTAATTTGACTTTTTTCTTTTTCATATTTTATATATCAGAGATAAATCCTTTGGAATCTAAAAATACTTTCTTTTTGTTTTGAAAACTTCAAAAATAAATTTAATAAGAGTGGTTTTGTAATATTTTCTTACCGCAATCAGGTTATCAGACCCAAAACGTTAACGAGGCCTGATTTTTGATTTTTTTGTATGTTACACGTATAAAACATATTAACCGCAAAAGTACAAAGACTGCAAACGAACTTGTTCGAGTAAAAGTACATAATTTCAAGAAAGAATCTGCATATTTAAATTACATTTTTTGTTTTCATTTTGGTTAAGTCATAAGGAACTGTTATAAAATGTTAAAAAATAATTTTTTGAACGTATTTTTTTGGTGAACTGTTATATTTACGTGTAAACTGTTTTGTGACATAAAAACAAAAGGCGACAATAAAAATGTTTCGAGTCCATACGCACAGTTCCTTATGAGTAAGTTGATTATATTTTATATATTATATTAACAAATCTGTAACCAACAACCTATAATTAAATATTGTAAAATCCATAAGAACACACCTAGCGTACCCGCTGAATATACACGTTACGTGAAGAGACTTTTCAAATCTTATCGCAACAACTTGTTTTGATTCTGTCTAAGGCTGTAAATCAAAAACCTGAATAGCGATTAAGCATACCTTTTCCGGTATAATTTAACAAAAAGGAAACTACAATACGGTTAATTTAAAAAATCTAATATACTAGTTTTACGTAAAGTTATGTTCAAAAAGCCTGTAAAATCTCATCTTTAAACCTTTTAACTGTTTGTGTATAATAAGTAATAAGTACATTACATATTTAAGCGTCTAAATGCCTAATTTTTGTAGGTATAGCATAGCAAAACTGTGCATTCTACTATAACTTACTAAACGCAAATACATAAAAGCTAGACGAAAAACTTTGTGTTATTAAAGCACACGTTTAAATTAGAAATTATATTTTCGTTAATGTAATATATTGTAAAATATTATTATAAAAAGAATAATATTATAAATTTCTGTTGTAAAGTTTGTCAAGACGTTTATAACTATACATTAGTACATAAAAAAACTACAAACTTGTTGTAACATATCACAAAATTAGGTTAACTTTTAATCTGTTTACATCTAAAACGAAGTAATTTTTAAAGCTATTTAATTTCTCATTACAGTAATTTTTTCGAATTAAAAAGATCATTTTTCAAAAAAATAAAAAATCTCGTATAATAAGATCCAGTGACATGTAAACCTAAAAAATGAGAATTTCATTTTTCTTGTAAAAAATACATATATATTGCGACAAAAAAACGAAAGTTATTTTTTTAAACACTATACAAATGTACAGTAAGGTACTAACAAACGCCTTTACACCTCGTATACAGTATAAGTGTCTGTAGAAGCAATAACTTGGTCCTTAGTATATCGGCTTTTATTATAAATCTTCTTTGCCTCTTGCCGCACTTTTACACTATAACCAATAAACTGACAATTACGGCAAAATTTCTGTACGAATTGCGACGAAAGTAGATTTGTGTAGCAGCTGACTGTGTAGTAGTTGAAAATAAAGGCCTGTGGGCTAACTGTGGTTTAGCCTCGATTCTATAGTTATGACAAATGCAAGTTTGCCTCATTTAAGGGTTGGGACTAACAATATTGTGGGAAAAATATGTATTAAGTGCATTTTTGCTTTTATAAAACACAGTAAAAGCTACTATATATATACGCTTTTTTGTTTTCGTTAACTTGGGTCTATCTTGACGTGGTCATTAAGTCATGTTTATAGGGGTCATGATACATTTGCGCGGAATTGACGAAGATACGGGGCAGTTTTTTAGATTAAACACTTTTGGTTACAGGAATTTTAGCCCTTTTGTGTGTTTTTTTTAGAACAGGGACTATACACATATCGCGCGTACACAAGTTATCTATAATATTTTTGTAAGCTTCGTTGCTTTTTTTGTAGATAAACAAATTTTAACTTTATTGATAGTTTTTTTTTGTAGATAAACAAATTTTAACTTTATTGATAGTTTTTTTTTGTCCCGTTGTATGTTTTTTTGCGGCGTTACTGCTATTTTTTTCTTATAAAAGATAAATCGAAAACAATTTTTGCTTTTATATTAAATGCAAAGACATTTTTTTGCTTAAGTATACAAAGAGAAGTTTTTTAGTACGATGTATATATGATATATGTAAAAACAGGCACGTGATACATAGTCAAATCAGAACCGCGAAAAACATACTTTTATATATCTTTTTATTTGCGTCTGTAAAAATTTGTATGCAAAGTAATTATGAAAAATAAAATAAAGACGTACTATTAATACTGTAGACTTGTAATTTTTTATAAATGAACTATAAGTAGACAGTATGCAAACTACATTAGAAGAAAATGGTTTTGCCACTTTATATGTAACCGGATACCCGGCCTACCTGGCACTTGGTGAAACCCGTTTGCGCTTGTCGTGACGCTTGTATTTGTAAATTTGCTCGTATTTTGGCTTTTATTGTATATTTTTATGCTTTGCAGTTTTAAAATTATAAACATGCACTTGTTAACATTTATGTATCTGGTTTATTGTATACATTACATGCTGTTGATCTTAATGTTTACGAGCGTAAAAAAACAAATATATTGACAGAACTTTTTTTAAGTGCTTGTACGGGGCCTGTAATTTGTTAATGTTAAGGCCTCTACCCAAAATATGTATTTAGCTAGTACGAGTTTTTTTCAGGTTTGGCAGAAATCACCCTAAGCAAAAAAAATAAACTAATGATTTTGCAATATATTTATACAAAACAAAAAATTGTCATAGTTTGTTTAAAAACTTGCACAAATATAGTATTGTCATTATATGAATTGTATTTCCAAGTATATTTTTGTAAAACCTGTTAAGGATACAGCGTAGAAAGCACGTTATAAATTCGTGTTTAATTTACGTTTTTATTTTTTATTATTGCTTTTGACGGCAACATGCGTATTTGCATTTTGCTGTTGTCGCTTTAAGACTATAAATGTTCGATTAATTTACTTTTTGTCAATCCAAAAAAATACAACTAAACCGTTACTTACTAATTTTCACAAAGTTTAAATGTGTTGGTAACATGATACGCTTTTTATTTACTTCTTTGGGATGTCATTACAAGAACAAACAGGTTTGAAAAATGTATACAGATATAAAATTTATGCTAGTTAAAACGTTATTTTACGCATATGTTTACGGTTTAACATGATATAAATATACAATAATATGTTGAAAAACACGTATTAAACTTATTTGCTGATTTAAACTGATTGGCGTATTTTAATTTTAGCAAAATGTTTGCAACAAAATACACTTAAATTAAAATATGGTACAAACGTCCGATATTTTAAAAAATATTACATAACACTAAAGCTATAGCAAATATCACATTACGATATTTTTGTAAAAGGTAGCATTTATTGTATTTAGATTGTACTGAAATGCATGTAAAACACTACTTTTTATGTACATGTTTCAGTAAAAATACAAAATAAAAATAATGTTTGACAGTTTTTTACAGCAAGAATGTTTATTAAAGTAAAATATTTTGATAATTTCGTGCTTATTTTGTGTTTTTCAAGCTTTGCTTGTTATTAATCTATTTTTATATTGTTTACTGTTTACAAACTGTCACATTTGCCATTTCATTACAATGCTAAAATCTTATAGTGTAAAAAAAATGCTAGTGTTCTTCTATTGTGATTATTATTATACAAAATTGCGAACCGTATACTTAAACGTACAAAATGATCCAACTACTAAAGGCAGTTCTATGCCACTTGCCTATTTTCCTTTTTTTCGAGTATTGCATACTTTTTGCTTCAAGTTTATAAATTGCAGTTGCGTAAATTTTTTATATTTTATTTCTCAAGCCGTTGTGAAAACTTTTGCATGCATTTTTTAAGTTAGGTTATATTCGTAATTGTAATTTTTCTATAACAAAACTGCAAATGGTCGTACAACAACGCAATATAGAATAATATTGCAGCCAAAATACATATAAGTTGAGAATGAAAACTCAAATCAATAAGATAATGGAAATGTATTTTATTGCATATAACATATATGATTTTTTGTCATCAAACTAGTTTTTATTTATAGCCAGAAAAAAATATTGTAAAAATTTACTCGTTTGCAAAAATTTTGTTTTTATGTACTCGTACTAGTAAAAAGGTTCATAACCCCTGTTAACGAAAAATGTTTTGTATGCATACTATATGCTGTATAAAAATGGGGGCTTAAATACAGTTTTACAAGCAAATTTTATAATAATAACATAAAAAGAAATAAATATATTGTTTACGGGTATTTTTATTACAAGGTTTTTTGCCTTTATGTATTTTGACTTGCTTCTTTTGTTTTTATAATACTGTTGTATATGAGTTATAAGCGTAAAGGGAAAAACTGTTTTTAAATTTTAATCTTTAGTGGCAAGTTTTACTTATCATGTCGATCCTAAACGAACCTTTTTTGGGGTGTATTTTTGCCTGTTTTTTCTGGTGTATATGTGACAGCTGGCATATTCATATAAAAACTTGTGAACCAAAAAAGCCAAAGAGGTAATTATTAAAGTATATTTACATTTAATATTTTTTACCCTAAATTAAACCCCTCCAAAACAAAACTCTAACAATAAACTGTACAAAAAAACTTTTAAGTCTTGTGTCGTAGCAAAAAACTCAAGTTGCTTCGGATCGGACAAAGATATGTGTCACCTATATGTATAACCGTATAGTTCCAATAGCAGCACAGAAAATATATGTAAAAAGAACCCTCGTTAGAAAGGAAAGGTCTCGAAAATAAGGACATATAAAAATTATTTATCTTTCTCCATTATTAAATATATAAATATTAGTTATAGTTCGGAGACACTCACAAACAAATTATCTAGTTTATAATCATTTTTTAAGGACCAACTGACTTAAATGTATTTCTAATGGTATTTTTTTAATTCCAATAGTGATCTATGAACCCAAAAACACATCTGCTCTTTACTCGGCAAAACATTTTCATTTCTATTTAAATGCTCATTTATATGCCATTTTAGATAATTATCTTTTAGTAAAGCTTACAATGGCCGCATAACTCCGACATCTAGTGGTTGTGTCAAGTCTTTATAACCTGCAGGCACAAAACCAAACATAAATTTTCTTGTCGAAATAATGAAATTATTGATGGTCTCTTAACTACGGCAACGAAAACCATTATTAGTAATTTTATATTAAAATTGTTAAGAAGACATGCAATCCGCTTCGTCATCACATTTTTGGATCCACCCAGGCATTTATTTGCATTTCAATGCTGGAGTTTCTTTGCATTAGTGTCACTAAATTTTGGTTTTCTCACCCCTATTATTACAAAAAAAGGAGGTAGGATATTCCAACAGATAAAATGGTAAACCTTTAACAATCTTACTCGTGCATGTTTGTTTTTCTTTATGGGTACAGTCTTAGACCCTACCAACTTGACTGTTTTTCTAGAAAACAAATCAAGACAATACCCATCTAGTCTAACTTATACACATGATGAGGTTGGATATTACAAATTGCTATGGCATCTGATATCTTCTGCTAAAAATCATATATCAATTTTTCATTTATTGAATTTCACGTTTTGGTAGTACGATTTCCGCATTATAAGATAATAACTTTAAAAAAATCTAATAAAACAGTAGTTTAATTTCTAAAACGCATAAAATTTTTCTTGAATAGTACTAAAGAGCTGCAACCTTCGTGTTTTTTTATCCAATTATAGCCGGCAATTCCACTGCTTCGAAGAGGTAGAATTATATACAACAAGGCATCTTTAATGTATACAAACATCGTCGACGCCAGCTTCCTGCCCATAAGCTTTTTTTTTCACTTGTCTTGTAATGGGTGTGAATATTTGTCCCGTCTTGATAATATGTTTCTGTGGTCCCCGGTTTTATTCGCTACATGTAAAATAAATTTTTGTGCGTTTTAAAGCGTGTGTACATACTTAAGCTATGTTTTAGTTGTATATTGTCTTCTTTTAAAAATGGGTAAATATGTTTTGAATATATTGGTGGTTATAAATTCAAAAGTCGCAAAAATTAGCACAGAATTATTTTTACCCTGTGCTTATTCACGAGACATAACGTTTATTTATAACGCGCGCGATTTATGAGATGTAAGGCGAGCGTATAAAAACAGGTGTATAAGAATATTAAAGAGGTTTACAGTCGTAGTACAGCATAAATAAATATACTTTTTTGCTTGTTTTCTAGGTTTTGTGCACGATCTGTTATGCTTTAAAATGCTTAAATAACAATAAAAATAATATACTACAATTTTTTTTTTTAATTAGTTTGTATAAAAAAACCGTATACTTATTAACCCTATCTTTTACATTAAACGTTCATAGATTTCATATTAAGAGCTCTTTTTTTTGTAACGCATATTTCTGGCAATAATACAGACTATTTAATCAACTTTTGCGTGACAGTTGTTATTAATTTATATAAAAAAAATTGTCTATACTTAAAGAACGAAACTGCGTTGTAGAAGTATTTAGTTTACAATAATATTTAAAATAATATAATCGATATTTGTAAATATTAAAGTTTTTTTAAACTTGCCTTCTAATCACTTTATTATTTCAAAATCAGCAAATAAAATGGAGTTAAAAATACATTTTTTTTTTGTAAAATAATTTATGAAATTTGCTTGTATTTGCTGTTTACAACTTTATGCGTTGAATTTGTCAATATTTATTCCCTTAATTATCTGCTAGGATTTTTTGGTGTTTTTAGATTTACCGTTGCATAACATGCCTAGTACATGAATACTTACAACCGTAAACGTTGTGATCTTTAATGCGTGTACTTTTAGAAATCTTTAAGTTACTTAGTGCAGTAATTAACGTATTACGCTTTTTTTTCATTGCTATTTAAGTACTTAAAGTTCCAAAAGGTAATGGACCGTAAACTTTTTTAAGTTTTGTATGCGTCATGGGCTTTAGATTATAAATAAGTATTTAGAAACAATTTGCTGTAAAGATAAAATGTTTAACAAACTAATAAATTTTATCTTACAAATAAAAGCCTGCAAATTAAATATAATTTTATATTTTATATTATTGTTATAATTTACTATAACAAAAATTAATTAATGATACGAAATCAAGCCGTTCATGTACATGTGTTTGTGCGAACATTTGTGTGCGCTTTTTATACCCACTAACGGCTTTTTTATATTAGATAAGTAAATAATAAGTTATGTATCGGCATTGATATTGGGTCGTATGATAAATATTTACAATGCCGTTTTTTGATTGGTGCAAAGATCTGCAAAATTTTGCAATCGCGCAAGTCTATTTCTTACATTTGCATAGTTGCGGAATTTTGGGAATAGATTCTCATGGCTATTTTTTTATATTTGATTATATTATATACCATTAGAACGCACACCACTAAATCTTTTGACCAAAAAAAGACCTAGCAATATAATTATAATATAGTTATTATATCTTTTTTTTCCTTGAATATGTTATTTCTATCAAGTGGATGAAATATTATTCGGTACATGTTTATTAAAAGATGTATGTTTTGCGCACATTTCAATGTAGCTTTGGCTGTCACGTACACGTAAAAGTTGTATATTTATATTTAATGTCATTTTATTGTTTAATTTACAATAATCAGGTTTTTGCGCATAGATCTTGGATTTGTTAACTTTCAAATAGTAGAAAAAAATTATAAACTAGTAAATCTTTTGATATTTACTGCAGAACAAAAACAGCAAAAAAAAATTATCATTTACTGTTTTTGTTAACAGTTTAAATAAATTACACTCTGTTCTATTAAAACAAATCTTAAAAGTTAGGAGAATCAAAATAAAGTACTTAGTTTAGCGAAATTTATTTTTGTTAGTCCCGGTTAAAATTTTAAAGTATATTTTGCACATGCTTTGATTTTTTTTACTTTATTTACTGTACATAGGTGTTCAATCTTTTATTTTGATTAAAGTAGTTGTTTAGCGATAAATGACATATTCAAGATCGGTTATTTCTGCTAATATTTTTTTTACTAATAAAAATAAACGATACAAAAGTTTTATTGCAAAAAAAAGTTACATATTTGCTATTTATAAAAAAAAACCCTAAAAAAATATGAAAACATAATGACAGAGAAACTGTCTTACTTAAAAAAGTTATTTCTTGCCATGTGTTGTATCTTCAAGCTATAAACGAGCTTATTCAACTAGGTATACAAAAATCAAGTACAAAGCGTTGTATAATTTGATCTTGTAGGAAAAGACTTCTTGCAATAAAATTCAATATACAAATATAGATATAGCAATAAATGCAGAATTGCAGTTTACATATCCTTTTGCCATCTGATTTACATATTGATAATTCTTCTTTGAAAAAAAATATACTTTTTTAGCAAAAAAAGTTTTTCGGTGATAAAAAAAGAACAAAAAGCCAACATAACACTTAGTTTGATATTTAAATGTCCCAGGATAAGTTCGATTATATTATAACATATGATAGCTAGCATAAAAACTTTTTATGTAAGTAGAGCCAAAAGTTCTTTGCTAAATACAACGGGTATACCCATAAAAAAATTTTATTGCTTAAAGTCGTTTTGTATGCAGTGCATATGTTTACATACAAAAGATTTCTTAGCAAACTATAAATGCGCATCGCATCTGGTCATGTCTGCGCAGTGCGTTGCAGGTGTGCACACAAATCATAGTGCGCACCCACATCTGACCAGTAATTTCAAGAAGTAAACTAAAAAAGATGTGCACAATAATCTTATATATTTTTTTTTAAGGTTTTTACAAGGGATACCTAGAACATATAAAAAATTGTCTAGCAAGTTTTTTAAGCCTTTGGGTCGTAACAGATTATGTATAAACATTTTTTACGGCATAGTTTTTCTTATTGACATATGTAATAAAAATGCCTAACCGGCTACGAAGTGAACTACTTTTTTTGACAGTTTTAAACTAGTCTGCAAAATTTAAAGACTAAGATATCAATCTACGTATTTCGGTAGTTGTCGCCAGTGACCTGGTAATATAGATGTATATTTTATTGCTTTTTTTTATTTGTACCAATCATATATTAGAAAATTTTTTAATATATTGTTGTT
Organism: Agrenia bidenticulata; assembly: GCA_034694785.1. Lineage (NCBI taxonomy): Eukaryota > Metazoa > Arthropoda > Collembola > Entomobryomorpha > Isotomidae > Agrenia > Agrenia bidenticulata. The sequence goes on from JAQFYM010006026.1 coordinate 11,899, forward strand.
TTCAGTAAAATGTGCAGAAAGTTTTTGTCAAATATAACCGCTTTCTATAGATACAAAAGCGTTTTAATACAAATTTTTTGCCTTTTTGCACTATGAATCTGTAAAAAACGCTAAAAACCAATAAAAAGTATTGTGTAGGTCCTCTTGCCCCGGGTAGCCAGGAAGGTACGTAAAATTAATGGGTATAAAAACCCGTGTTTGGTAGCGGGTACCCGTTTATCATCGAGGACTGAAAAAGCAACGCAATTATTTTTGTTGTATAACAAGTTGCAGGACTTGCTTTATGTAAACATGTGTATTTCATACAAAAAAAATACTTAAATAAAAAACACGGATACTAAGAACCACAATCTTTATATATTATTATTTTACTACAAGCAAATATATAACTTATAAAATCTACCACGCCTTAAG
>JAQFYM010006027.1:0-12310 GCA_034694785.1 Agrenia bidenticulata
TGGCATTACAATGGAATGTTGATCCATGAATCGTTCCGACGCATGGAAAATCATAGGGGTTTCAGGGCATTCATCAAGGGGCCAATCGAAGTATATCTCAATATCAGCATAACTTCGGGGTTTAAGAACTGTCGAGTATTTGACTCGAACAGGACACTGCAAAGCTGGAGGGGTATATTCTTCAATGGCAAATATGTGCGGTAAACTAAGAGTTTCCGCCGCCTCGTGCTCCGTGAGAAAGAATGGAATCGTAATCTCCATGTTCTTACCAAATACCACTGTTTGGTTTCGGTAATTTATAAGAGGACGAACCTGCAGTAAGAAATCATGCCCGAGAAGGAGACTTCGGCTTAAGTCCTTCATCACATACACCTGCATGTGAATCATTTCACACCCCAGTTGTATGGCTAGGACAGTTTTATCCGTCAAGGTGGTGACACCATTGACGCCCCTAATAGTTTGGGATGGTGCTTTGAAGGAATTTCTAGTCACTCGTGGATGAACTAGACTACAAGAAGCTCCAGTATCGATCAAAGATACCCACTGGGCATCGTTTACTGTTAGCACCGTAAAAAGTAAATGGGGGCCATTTTCCAATAAATAAGACAGATGATTGAAAGGGCCACTGAAAATGTCGTCCGAGTGTTGGGCCATAGAGGTCTCGGAGACTACCGGTTTTCCGAACGATTCTGTTTGAATGGACATGCGTAAGCCAGATGCTCGGGTGAGTTACAAGTATAACACAGGGGATTCCCGTATTGATCTTGGCGCTGTGATAAGGTACCTGGTTGGCCATTGGCGTATGCAGGTCCTCCGATCGCGCTGATCGCTCTCGAAACTCCTTGGGTCTCGGCACCCATAAGAGGAGGGGGATATCCTTGGGTGTACGAGGTTTGGAACGGTGGATAGGCCTGAGAGGAATTATAAGCATTCCCGTATCCACGATTACCATAACCACGACCCCGTCCTCGACCTCGGTTACCTCGGCCATTTCCTCGACCACCTTGATACGGTGTAGCCCCATTCACATAAATTTGGGGGGAAAATATTGGCGCGAGGGGTTGAGCCGAGGGAGCGCTGTGTTGATGTGCAGGTCTACCTCCGCTCTGGTTTTGATAACCAGAGGAGTTGTTTTGTTGTTGAGGATATTGAATCCTCTTCTTGCTCTCAGCCTGGGATTGGCTGCCTTTTTTAGAACCTCTCTTCTTAGTTTGTGGCGCTTGCTCGCCTTTGGAGGGACCTGCCTGCTGTAATTTTAGCAACTTGATTTCCTCCTGTAATAGGAGTACTTGTTGACTAAGCGCGTTGGAGTTAGTAGTTTCCACTGCCAAAACGGGATTATCCATCCCCTTGACAAAGGCGGAGAACTTCTCCAACTGTAACAAATGATCAAGGACCTCTTTGGTCGTAGTAACCTTTTTTAGGTAGAGGTCCTTCATGTGCTCCACCTTTAATCCTCGATAGAGGAAGGTGAGCTTTCTCTCTTCACTCATCTGGGGGTCCATTTTTCGCATGAGTCTCTCCATTTGTTGAAAATAATCTTCAACGGAGGTACACTCATGTAATTTCAACTTGTGGGCTGACGCCTCTAAGTTGTCATAGGTAAGCTTGTCCTTAAAAGCTCCCAAAATGCCGGTTTTAACCTCGACCCAGGTAAGCGGGATTGCTGTACCTGAAGCATCTACCCGTTTGTCCATAACGGATCTAAAGTTGCCATACCAATAGGCGGCGGCGGAAGAGGGGGTAAAGTGGTTACCAATATTGTCCAATATCTCCGGCTCTGACCATTTGTGGGCCTTGGAGAGGACTTCGAATTTTCTAATAAAACTCTTTGCGGACCCACTCCCATTAAACACGACCGCCCCTTGTGGGGGTAGGTATAAGTTCAAAGAAGTGGAAGTCATTTTTAAAATACCTTTTTTGAATTTCTTTCGAAGGGATATTACAAAAGGGGCGTCTACTGGGGGGGTCTTAAATTGGACCGTCCTCCCTTTGCTGGTTTGGGGACTGATGTATAAAGGGGATTCACTGGCCTCTGGTATTGGTACTCCTATTTCCCTAAAGCTGAATTGGTCAGGGGCCTGAAAGGCCGGGTCAAAATGGAAGGAAGGGGTAAAACTTTGCGTGACAAGAGGCGGAGGGGTGAAGACTACCGGAGAAGGATTGGCAAGGACGGCAGAGCCGTCACTGGGTATACTGATGAGGCTACGATAGACACCTGGCCCTGTTGATGGGTTACCAGTGGTCCATAGACCAGTCTGGCTGACAGCTGGGGCAGTCTGCGTTCGCAGATACCGATCCCAGGCTGTGTCGGGCGCTACTAAAGTGTCGTCTTGTAGTTCACTCTCAGGGTTCGGGTCAGAGGGATCAAAACGGAATATAGGTGGGTATGGTTCTCCACCTGAGGGATTCTGGAAGATGGGGTCGAGTTCCGGTGGGGTATCAGTGGGGGATTGGGCGTCACTAACGCCGGCTAATCTCGCAACCCGGTTAACAAACCGGGAGAGGTATGACCTAGGGGGTCTGGGTCCTCTTTCAATTAACACTGGGTTGGCGACGGACGGGAAGAGGGAACTGGTCCTGGGATTTCGGGATCTGGTTTGCACGGGGGATGTTCTGTCGTCTGTCTTAGTCTTCTTTCTCGAGTCTGTTGGTCGACTCATAGGTCTTCATCCCTTCCAGTGGTGTACAGCCACTGGCACACGGGTGATCAGTCCCGAAAGCGGGAAGGGAAAGACGAGTAAAGCTGGATGCAGGGGCAAGAAAAACAAAAACGACAATACCTGGGATACCCACCACGGGTACGTATAGACGACGCCGGGGAACTGGTAACACGGCTGAACTCCCCGCAAAAAAAGACACGGCGCTCCTGCGACGAGCGAGGACACGCAGACAAAGGGGCACAGGGACACAGGGACACAGCAACGGGCGAGGGCCAAAGAATAAGGGACGCAGGGACACGAATCAGGAGAAAGGCCGTAGCCAGAGTGTCGCCAAGTAATATGTTGCTTGTCGGGGAATCAAAGATGCTTATGATTTCATGTTACAAGTGTGAGGGATGAGGATGATGAGCAAGAGAGTATGGCTAGAACAAGAGTCCAAAATCAACTAACTATCTTTATTCATATTCATACAAAGTGTGGAGTCCATTGGACTCCACCAAGAAACACTCTCTCTCCCCTCTGGCAAAGTTAAAAGGCCAAGAGGTCCTTCACAGAAAGAAACCGGTTTGTTTTCTAGGATAGGGTGATAACTGCTCAAACCAGTATCACCCTGCCTAGCAACTATGTTACTCGGCCGGGATCAGAAGAGCTGACCCCAGCGAACAAACAAACATTAAACAGTATTGATAGGACTGGGTAAACCAGGCCAGAGAGGATGTGTGGTACATAGTTGCAAGTGCAACAGAACAAAATATTAATAATATTAAACGTATTAATGCCAAAAAAATGCCAAGTCGGCCAAAAAATGCCTTAATACATTACATGTTAATAATTCGGATTTCCAGACGGGAAATCAATAAATGGGAACATAAGTTCGGAAACAAAATTAAAAATGTAACAAGACTTAAGTCAATCCACGGCGAGGAGCGTGGTTAGTGTGGCAGAACCTCTGAGTCCGACAGTGTCCACATCATGTCCGTCGTTCCAACCCTGGTTTTGTGTATTTTTGGGTCTACCTCGCTTCTCGCAGCCCCGTTATTTGTTAGGGGGTTCTGGGCAGCAAAAGATCAGGCTACCTGTCGAAGGTGCGTCTCAGCCGGAGATGTTTACTTTCATCGCACCCTGGAAAGTGTGCAGCCCGGTGTCTGTTTGAGTACTGCAGAGGTAGCTGTACTAAGCCCCGGGCATCTCCAGGTGGATACTTTCATATGTCCAGGAGACACCTCACACTGTGGGATTCCGTTCGTCCGGTCCCCTTTCGACCTCCACACCTCCAGGGTCACCTGTCCAGGTAAGGTTTTAATAATGAAACATGCTCCCTAGGCTAGCGATATCTGTTAGTATGATGACAATTATTCATAGATAAACGGCCTTTTCGTAAAACCATCATCGTTTTCGTTTTTTCTATCTTGCAGATGAGACCAGGGAGCGGCTAGCAGAGGCGTATTTTCGGGGCATGAGGGGGCCTGAATTTTACGCCCAAAGCGTATATAGTAAGTTATATACGTCTACTTAATGCGAGCTATAGTTATGAAAATTGTTTAATGATACGCATAGCGTACGCTCCTGTTTACCCTACGACTAATGTTTATGTATAATTCTACAGTCATCTACGTTGCTCAACCCATGCTGATCGGTTTTCAGGACCTCTTGTATGTCCTGATCTTACAGTGAGGCGTTTCCTGACCGCATGTCCGAGGATCCGGCCAGCATATGGTTGAGGGGCATAGTCATTGAACTAACATAGAGAGAAAAAAAAAAACATTAACCAAACTAAAAACTAAATTGAATAAAAATATCATAATATCATTTTTTCCCACGATCCTCCTTTCGTTATTTCCATGCAATTATACCACTTATCAGGCTATGGCGTGCAGGGGAGCTATACGTCATCGTTGTACATATAATAAGTACAAAATTATTATTTTTTTTTTTCAAGGGTCTCTACTTTCTAAGGGAACGAAGGGTCTATGTCTTCAAATTGGCTCAAATTTAAAACGAAAGGATCGGAGGGTCTCCTGAGACCGTTACTTAAGTATGGGTACTCTGGGTCGTCAGGGATGGCAAGGGCAGGGGGCCCTTGACCCAACCGATGCAACCTAACAACTTGTTTTGGTTGGGGCGTTCTTCTATTGACCTGATGGGATAACATACCTTCAATGGGCAAATTCGAAAGGGGGCGTAAGGAATTAGACATATAGGGGTATTTTGAGAATATCTCGTTTTTTTTCTGCTGGGGACAAATACTGACTTGTCCACACTCTTTCATCATCCTACAAGTCTAGTTTGGAGGATTCGCTCCTTAGCTTCAGGTAAAAGGGGGATTTGTGAAATCGACGAATTGCTTGTTTGATGCCTTCTTCTTTTTCCTGATGGGGTTTCCAAACCCACTCCATTATAAGCGCTCGAGTAGGGACGGAAAGTGTGCTGTGTCTTTGGCAGTACCGATCTAAGGCTGTTAAGATCTGATCGGGGGTGGCCGGGTTGTCCAATGATTGGTATAATTGTTGTCGTTGTGTTTCCTTCTGCTGTACAATTACCGACCACTTTCCGTAGGTTTCTTGCCAATAGGCATCAGACGCTTGCTGGAGATCAGCAGAGTGGCGGATCAACCTTTGACACGTATATGATTGTAGATACGCCACAAATGCTGCATAGTTTGCGTCTTTACAGTCAATGGGGATATATGGGAACCGTAGAAGGGACACAGGATTGTTCTCTAGGACAATTGGCCAGTGCTGAGATGCTTCAGACCGTACGGGCGAAAACGGGTTTGAATGGGGTTCAGCGCCTTGGGCTCGGGTGACCATTTCGAATCTTCTCGATATCCACATGGAGGCGGAAGCCCAAGGGTCATTCCAGGTAAAGTTGGGGCACCCCATGACATGTTCTCGTACAAACCACCAGGAGCTAGGGACACATTCATTAGCAGTCTGAAGGGGGCCAGGGATATGAGTTCCTGTCTTCCATTTCCAGCTACGATCTACTTTTGGGACTTTATGATAAGTCAGGGCGTCAGCAATGGTACTCGCAGTCTCCACATACGCATCTAAATTCACTAAGGGGTCGAATATATCAACCAACCCGGTTCGTGAGTCGGCTTGAAATACAATGACATGACTTAGGGGTACAGAGGGCAATTTCCTGTGCTTAGCCGATGGTTTTGTTCCACTGGCATTTTTGATATAGGGGAATAGATATATTGTGGGGGTACTTGGTAAACTACAAAAATGGGCTGCCATAGGCCACACATAGTAGTTTCCGGTGGCGTCCTCATGATCTGACACTGCTAAATTTCGAAGGGTATTTTGGTCACTCGGGCGTGGTTCCTGGTCTATTATAGCCCGAATAGAGGCTACGTACACATCAGGGTTAATACCCCGAAGGCTGGCAAAAGCATGGTCCATCAGATCAGGGGGAATGCCTCGACTACTAAAGATATGTTCTTTGAAATGGAGTACTGTTTCGTCGGTAGGGATCGAAAATCGTTGTCTACAAGTCACCGTACTAGTTGCATCCGGAAGGGATTCCCATTTCGTTTGGATTTGTTCGTCAGTCAAATTAGCTGCATTCCGAAGGGCTTCACAAACTTCTAACTTCATTAACAGACTTCCCTTAAGGGACAAGTGTAATCTCTGCGTGTCTTGTCGCAACTTATCTTTATTATCTCGTTTCGGTCTCCTACTAAGAATGCGTTGCCAGTCAGCACAACTGGTTACTCCGTCCTCGGGCTTTATGTCTGCGTTATAGATGGCCTGAACCAAGTCTGTGGCATTCTTCCGCTTTATCATCTTTCCGTCTCGGCTCATCCTATAAGGCGGATTTTGTAGAGTCAGTAACACAAACAAACGTCAGTGGGGTCATGTATATAATCTACAGTAACGTCACACAGTCCCACACAAGCAAACATACAATACCGGACAACAACAAAGCTATAAGGGATGGCGTTTCCGTTTTCTCCATGCACAACGACTGCGGTATTGTTGTGGGTCCTCTAGGTCGGATTCAGAGTCTGAGTCCGAACTCATCCCATTGTATTGAGTGAGGGGTGGTGCTTGTTTTATAGATAAAGGGATTTGGCCTTCATACATGCGGGATACGACCGGCGATTGGTATTCGCCCACCAGAGGAAGGTTGGGTATATACAAAGGAGTCGTAGGGACCGGGCTGGTGGGAAATGATATTTGCCTGGGTTTCGGTACACGGCTAGGTGGGGGAACCAGCGCATGCCCATGGAGATCAATACTCTGAACGTATTGAGCAAACTTTATGAGTTGGTCAATATAAGGGGTAGGCATGGGGGCCTGTTCTTCTTGTACAAATCCAGACACCCAAACAAAGAACGCAGGTAGTATCCATCTAATCTGTAGTTTTTCCCTTTGTTCACTAGTTTGTTCTAGTAACCGAATCCATACAAGCTCTTTGTCCAGGGTCGTTGCTGGGTCTGTTAAACAGACTTTCAGCTCCCGGAAAGCAGGAGTAACGTATGGACTCAGGATCAGCTGGGCTACAGTATTTCTAGGGTCCACAGGTTCCTTCAGGATGTCGGAGGTTGTGGATAGTAACACCCGCCCAGGGGGGAATCTACGGAGTCCCTTTGAACAGGGGTATCGCTCCTTACAACCTTGAAACCCGGGTTTGGTGGAAAACCGAAATTGTCTTTGGAACCACATGTCCTTTGTTTTACTGAGGAAATGAGCTCCCCGATTATGCTCTGCAACATTTATAATCGCGTCACCTACTTTAACTGGACCGGGGAAAATAGCTTTTATTAACTTATACTTATGGGTCAAGGAAAACCCTTCAAAACAGGTTTCCAGCCAATAGGTGGCTATGGAATTATTTCTCATCCGTTCCGTTAAGACGGGGACGTCAGGGGCGGACATGTTGGCATCTACCCAAGATAAAATCTTGTAGGGGTACAAGGTTTCGGGTTGGTGCATTTCGAGACTTTAAGGTTTATACTGGAAGTACGGCTGAGCTACCGAGGCCGGATCCGGGTATAAGCTAAGTCGTGACTGCGACAATGGTTTATGTATTGCCGTCAACGGGAGGTATTCGGTCCTTTCCGCTTGTATGTCTCTGACGTATCTAGGGCTATATGGCTGGACAACTAAATCTCTCTCTTGATACTGTGGGGGATTACGTCTAGCTCGATAGGGGGATACAGGGATTGTAGATTCTTCCGTGCGTTGAATACAAGTTATATAGGGGCCTCTACCAGTCCATCGTCTCTTGAAATAGAACTGCAAGAGACAGAAGAATAATATGGTCATAGTTATAACAACTACGGCTATGGTAACACACAATACTATTAGCTTGTGATCCAAAGCCTTGTCACAGTGGTTTCCGATGGGGAAAGCGTCGGCTACCGGAAAATAGGAAACATGCGGGAAGTTAGAGGCTGTGGCTAACTGGGCCGCTAAAAGTGATTGCCGGCACCATAATTTGAATAAAATCCACGTAATAACGAGGTTCCATATTATGGTAAATGCAGATTCATATATATAACTAAATATATCATAATGTCTGACAAAACTGGCATATTTATCAAAGTGATAAACCTTTCGGTCCATGACGGCTTCGGCCGTCCGCCAGTGGGGATTATACAGGGAAGTAATATCCCTATATTCTTTAGAGGAGGCTAGTTCCTCGTGAATGCTAACGGCTCGGGAAACCAAACTAGGGTCCAGGGCTGTCCATCGACTTGGAATCATTATTCGCACTGATGGGGAGGCATTGAAAGCCGCCTTTTGAAGGCATGGGATGTCAGTGGAAATGACTGCATAATCCGGGATGTCAATCACGAACCCACACGGGAGGTTAACTAAATAAGTGCCTACCTCGGGAATGCGATTATGGATGAGGGGAATTGCCGTTGGGAAGACGGTCCGGCGCCCCTCGTCCATTCGATATATGGTCGAGTTTACGTGGGCATTGGTTATGGCAAACAAATATCCATCCTCCACTTTCTCGGCCACGCCGAACGAAAGAACGGATATGTCATCCTCACGAATGCGGGAGCAGACATAAGGACAATTATCCATTAATTCCGTGGTAGTTGCGCCAGCAGGTTTTAGCAGTGTATTGGCACAAATGGATGAGGAAGACGGTGTGGTCGTAAATTCCTTAAAATAGCATATGTTGTCCACAACGCTACACGTCCCTACTTCCGATTGAGGAATAATAATGGGTCGGGCATTGGCTAAGACAATTAGTGAATGGTCGTGTTTCATTCGACACAACTCCTGTCCCCCGTCACTAGCATGATGGAGGAAGGGGACTGTATAACTTTCCTTTAAGCTATACTCCATATCGTGGGCTATTATGGGGACTGTCAATGTCACCATCAATTGCTCTTTGGCGGGGTCAATGTGACATTTAGCCAATTTGTAATGAGCATAGCTGGACAGATCCGTGTGTGGGATTACGAGTTGAAATCCTCGTTTATTTAACTTGGGAATTAGGAGTTCAAGTTGATATTTCAGCTCAAGGGGTTCGATAGCGGTGAGGGGTAGCTGAAACGCAACACAGGAGTTAAGGATAGCCAGGTATTGGGTCAACTCAGTTATGCGGGTGACTTCCTGCAGTAGCTGAGCCACTAATAGACTGAGCCGTAATTCCTGTTGATCAAGGGAGCCAACGTCAACGGAATTGCTTTTTAACCTATTGTTGATGTCTTTCATCAACACTGTGAATGTTGCGCTTAAGTTCCCACGTAAATGGGCAAGATTATCTGCATTCTGGATTATTGCCATATCTTCATGATGAATGGCAGCAGTGAGGGACTCATACATGGCTTGAGTGTCTATGGAGGGTCCATTAAAATAGTCAAACAGTTTCCCGCCTAAGTACCCGGTCAACGTAGCTACTCCAGCTATTAACACTTGGCGCTTGGAGCGGGTAAACCAACTGCGATGAGTGGGCACAGCCTTATTCAAAGCAGGGGTACTACTGTTACCACTGTTACTACTAGGGGTAGTAGTCATGTTCAAGGGTACTGATACCTCATTCACTTGTATTTTTCGGGGAAGGGGTTTATTCGTAAGGGCTACCTGCAACCGGTCCAGACGCTCTTGGAGGGCTTCTAGGTTACGGTGCAGGTGGTCAGCTATGGTACAGACAAGTTTAGGTTTGGCCTCCCGGTGGAGTTCTGCGCATATTTTAGCAGTGAGATTGTGATAGAAGGGCTCCGGCCGGGTAAACCCGAAATCAATTTGGAAGGTGATGAAAGTGGATTTACTGTAAATCACCACGGTGGCCGGGACCGGACGGATATACAAGCCACTCGTCACATGGACTGACGGGGCAGTAGAGGAAGCATAGAGGAACGTGCCAAAAACCAAACAAATCGCCACGAACATGGTGCTACAAAGACAAAAAACATTTAAAAGCCTAAACGGGAAGGCCGACGAAGCACGGTGCCCGTACGTAACCGTGTACGAATAGGGTCGCGGGAACTAAAAGGTTCGGGAGCCAGTTCCGCATACGGAACGGGGGGAGGAGGCAATATACGCGGCAAGGATGGAGGGGGGTTAGTTAGCTTCACCGGAATTGGAAGAGCTGGACCCACAGCTGGGCCTACTTCGGGGGGTTCAGCCAGTTCATCCTCACTGGACGTATCTGTATGGTTGTCCGATGTATCCGGGGATCGGAAATCATGGATACGATTTTCATATTCTCTAAGCCTCGAAACATGGACGATTTGGTGTTTGTGGGGGGGATTCATGTCCACAATTCTATAGTTTAACGGGGGCAGAAATTCCCGGACCCAAAACGGGCCACGGAAAAGAGGGGACAATTTTTTCGCCGTCCCAGGCGCATGTTGTGGTTGGGATAACATCACATGGGACCCAATTTCGAATATTTTGGGGGCATGTCTGCGGTCATGGGCCATACGATGACGTTCTTGTGCCTGTAGGATGTTAAATTGAGTCATCAGTCGTGCATTATGCAAGCGTTTCATGTAATTGTCCGGCAACCCCATTACGGGATGTATATTATCCATAGGGACTCTAGGGTGGAAGCCATGTACCAATTCAAAGGGGGAAAATCCTGTAGAAGAATTGACGGCGGAGTTTAAAGCAAAAACCGTGGAAGGGAGATATACTGGCCAGTCCCTATGATGAGAGCTGACATAACTTCGTAGTATCGTTTCAATGCTGCGGTTGGCTCTTTCTACAGGGCTATTACCGGTATGCGAATACGGTGTGGTATAAGTAGGCCAAGCTCCTAGACTAATCAGTAATCCTCTGACCAAATGGGCCTTATTCGGAGCTGCATTGTCCATTGTTATATTGAGGGGGCTACCATAGCGAAAACAAATTTCATTCATCAGAAATTGAGCCACTGCTGCAGCCGTATATCGAGATATAGGGCGTGCAATGACAAATTTCGTTAACTGGCAAACCGCTACTAGGATATATACCATTACGGGGGGGCTCGAAGCTGGGAAAGGTCCAATTGCGTCCATATATAGATGACTAAAAGGGGAAAAAGGGATTGGATGAGGTTCCATAAGCCCATAAGGTAAATGGTTGGTGGGCTTCATGGTTTTGCATGTCACACAAGACTTGATGTAATGTTCCACATCCTTGGCTAAGCCAGGCCACCAATAAAGGCGGACTATTCGAGCCATGGTCTTTTGAAGTCCAAGATGGCCTGCGAAACGTGCGTCATGGTAAGCAGATAGGAGATCCCGTACCATGGCACACGGAATGACTAACCTCCAGTGGTCAACAGTTTCACGATAATATAGCAGGCCATGAAAAAGGATGAAACGTTTGTATATTGCATACTTGTTTCGTTGGATTTGGTGCATGATAGGGCCAATCACGGGGTCCATCTGTTGCTGTAAGGCAACCTTCGTGCGATGGTCCGTGGCCAGGGCCGTCATGACCTCCTCCGCCTCTTTAATTTGGGTAGTATCTGAAGGTGCTTCTTCTTTTTCTGCAAACGGAATTAATCTACTAAGGCAATCCGCTGCCAAGTGTTTCTCCCCTGCCACATATCGAATCTCAATATCAAACTCTAGGAGTTTGTTCAGCCATCGGGCTAACCTAGTACTCTTTGGGTTCTTTACTCGAGTAAGGTGGCAAAGGGCATGGTGGTCGGAAAACACTATAATGTTTGGTGCTCCCAACAAATAATGGCGCAGTTTCTCCAGAGCAAAGATTACGGCATACGCCTCGATTTCGGAAACCGACCATTTCCTTTGTGCTGGTGTCAGTATTTGACTTTGGTACAGCACCGCTCTTGGTTTGTTCTTCTCGTCATTCTGACACATCATTAGAGACACTCCAATGTAACTTGCATCAGTGTACAAGAAGATTTGTTTACGAGGATCAAAGGACGCTAGGATAGGAGCCGTTATTAATTTTGTTTTCAACAATTGGAACGCTTCTTCACATTCCTTTGTCCAAGTAAGATCACTATCTAGTTTGACCAGATCGAACAGAGGCTTGCACAGCAGGCTGAACGATGGTACAAACCTTCTATAAAAAGAGAAAAGACCTATACAACTGCGGACTTCCGTTACAGTTTTAGGTCGGGGCATTTTCTCAACTGCCAACAGCTTTTGGGGATCGGGTTTCACACCGTCGCCGGTAATGATGAAACCCAAGAGCTGTATTTCCCGCTTGGCCAGA